>CAUYPK010095522.1:0-43456 GCA_963574355.1 Loris lydekkerianus | reverse complement strand
TTTCTTTCTTTCTTTCTTTCTTTCTTTCTTTCTTTCTTTCTTTCTTTCTTTCTTTCTTTCTTTCTTTCTTTCTTTCTTTCTCTCTTTCTCTCTTTCTCTCTTTCTCTCTTTCTCTCTTTCTCTCTCTCTCTCTCTCTCTCTCTCTCTCTCTCTCTCCCTCCCTCCCTCCCTTTCTTTCTTCTCTCTCTCTCTTTCTTTCTTGACAGAGTCTCACTATGTCACCCTCAGTAGAGTGCCGTAGCATTGCTTCTCACAACAACCTCAAACTCTTGGGCTTAAGCGAGTCTCTTGCCTCAGCCTCCCAAACAGCTGGGACTACAGGTGCTTGCCACAACACTGGGCTATTTTTTGTTTCAGTTGTCATTGTTTAGCAGGCCCGGGCCGGGTTTGAGCTTGCAAACTAACCTCAGTGTATGTGGCTGGTGCCATAACCACTGTGCTACGGGCACTGAACTCCTAATTTCTTTATTAAACCAAATTTTTGAAGGTTGAAAGTATGTTTTCATTCTATTTTTTTTGAGACAGAGTCTCAAGCTGTTGCCCTGGGTAGAGTGCTGTGGCATCATAGCTCACAGCAACCTCCAACTCAGGCTCAAGTGATCATCTTGCCTCAGTTTTTCTTTCTTTTTTTTTTTAGTAGAGATGAGGTCTCTCTTTTGCTCAGGCTGGTCTTGAACTTGTGAGCTCAAGCAATCCACCTGCCTTGGCCTCCCCAGAGTGCTAGGATTACAGGTGTGAGCCATCACACCTGACTCCATTCTATTTTAAAATAAAATTTATCTAACCCTGGCTTAGAGTACCTGTTAAGCATCTAACATATATTTGCATTAGAGGCACAATATTTGTTTGAGTCTCTACTGAATGATATAATTAGAGTATCCACTCATATTTATTTATCTTGTTAGTAATTTATCAATATTTAATCCCATAGGTGCTTTCTTTCTTCTGCATTTACATAATTTTTGTACTCTCTTTTTATGCATATGCATCAATTCTTAGCACAAAGCCTGGCCTATCAGAAGTGCTCATTGTTAATGGGACTAACTAATGTTTCCCAATAATACATCTGGGTGTCATATACATTTTCTCCTCCACTCAACAGATCAGTGTAGGACCAGGGCTGTATCTGCCTTATTGTTTAATCTATTATATTGCCAGGCATCTAGTAGATACCATAAATAATTGTCAAATGAATGCCTAATATCATAGTTGTAATTAGTACTAGGTTTATATTTTATTAGTAGTAGCTCTTTTCATTCATTTTATTTCTTTTAAAAAAAATTGTTTTTAAAGTAGAGATGAAGTGGTCTTGCTACCTTGCCCAGGCTGGTCTTGAACTCCTGGCCTTAGGCGATCCTCCTGCCTTGCCCTCCCAAAGTGCTGGGACTTCGGGCATGAGCCACTGTGCATGGCCTCTTTTTTAAATTTTGGTTCTTTTGTCTTTTGCTTTTTTCTCCCCTTAAGTTGCTCCATTTTTCTTCCCTTGCCTTTCATGTGTTTGTTGGTATTAGTCCTTTCCTATTCTGCTGCATTGGGTAGAGTAGCTAAGGTAGCCTCTTCCTTGTGAAGACTCACAGGATCGATGACGTGATTAATAAAATAGAGTCAGCACAATGATGAGCCAACATGACAATGAAACACTTGAATGTCCTTCAGAATCTGTCAGCTGAGGTAACTTCAGAGTGTGTATGTGACTGAGTGTGTGTTTCATTCACAACCCCTATCCATACAGTAATAGAGATGAAAACCACTCCCCCCATCTTCTGCTGTGGTTTGTTGACTCTTCCTTGTCATGTATCAATTATAACGCTTTTGGCAATGACAGGTGCTCACAATCATTACATCTGTGGTTATCCAACGTGTCTCATCTTCACTCAGATGTTTAATCACCTGCAAAAGCAGCTCCTTATGTTTTATACTCCACTGACATGAGTGTTACTTCTTAAACATATTTTGATTTCGTTCAGTGGAGTTGATTTATTTTTGAAAAAGAAAGTGATAATTAAGTATGTTTTTTTAAAAATATGGGGAATCTAATACTTACAGTAATTCTTACTTGCACATTTGGACATTGTATTTTTTTAAGGTGGGCTCAAGAAAATAATATTCAGCTATAATTTGGGTTTATTTGTTTTGCATTTCAATAAATTATATCCTGGTAAATGATAGTAATTATTGTCTTTGATTGACTGCACATTTTGTGGTACTTATTTTTTTACTTATTTCTAATCCTCACTCATCCATGAAAGGTGACTACTGTATTCCTTTCAGATGAGGAAATTGAGGGTTAGGAATTTAATTAATTAATTAATTATTTTTTTGAGACAGACTCTGACTTTGTCACCCTGGTTAGAGTGCTGTTGTGTCACAATTCATAGTAACCTCAAACCCTTGGGCTTAAGCGATTATCTTGCCTCAGCCTCCCAAGTAGCTGGGACTACAGGCGCCCACCACAACACCTGGCTATTTTTTTGTTGTTGTTGTCATTGTTGTTTAGCTGGCATGGGCCGAGTTCAAACCTACCAGCTCTGGTGCTTGTGGCCAGCGCCCTAACCACTGGGCTATGGGCACTGAGCCCAGGGTTAGCAAATTTAGATAACTTGTTTATAGCCTTTGAACTAGTGGCTTGATTATTAAAAAGGAATCCTTACACACAATTTCCAAAGAGGGACCTTTTCAGTAAATGGAATGAAGAGTGATGGGAAGGGGTAGAAATACAGGTTAGATGAAGAGCACAGACAAAAATATAGGTTGGAGTAGACACAGACTAATCCCCTGACATGTGACTTTCTCATGTGGCTATCACGATCCAGAATCAGGATTCCTCAACACCACTGCCAGATAGAGATAAAAGCCATACCCCACTCCAGAAAAAAATTTATAATTGGCACAATAAGCAGAGAGAAAGTGAGATAAGGAGATAGGATTAAGAGATTTAAGGCTGCACGCGTGCATGCCTGTAATCCTAGCAGTCTGGGAGGCCAAGGTGGGTGGATTGCCTGAGCGCAGGAGTTAGAGACCAGCTTGAGCCAGAGGGAGACCTCGTCTCTAAAAATATTTGGGCGTTGTGGCAGGTACCTGTAGCTACTTGGGAGGCTGAGGCAAGAGAATAGCTTGAGCCCAAGAGTTTGAGGTTGCTGTGAGCTATGACACCAGGGCACTCTACCAAGGGTAACAAAGTCAGACTCTGTCTCAAAAAAAAGAGATATTTAGATTGTGCAAGCCAAAAGGTTCACCTACTACCTGCATTAGATCACCAGGCAGCTTGATAAAGTGCAAGGTTCCAGGGCCTGCCCCAGGCCGACTTCCGCAATTCTTGGACTAGAAGTGGGGGTGGCACAATGCCAGGTGATACCTGTACACACTATGGTGGGAAAACTTCTATTTTGGGGTGAAAGCCAAGAGATTGGGGATGGGTGCTACGACAGGAAATCATAATGGAAAGATAATGTAATTTAATGTTCCTAGGTCAGACCTTGAAATTTACTTACAATGCTTGTTTTGCTTGGACATATACTAAAAATAGTTAATAAAACAGAAATAAAATTGCTTATAATTTAACATGATTATTTTTGATAAAGAAAATTAGGAAATTCGGTAAACTATACAGAAAAAAATGAGAATCACAGAAAACCCCTATTACTATTAATATGTTAGCTATTTTCTTTCAGTCCTTTTTAGTAATACAAGTCTCAATATATTTATATATTTGGACTCATACTCTACATACTCTTTCCTCTTAAAATTGTAACTATCCTAAATAATTTTTCAAGCCCCTAACAGTTCTTTGAAAAACTAATGGCTGCATAGTACTTTATCATTTGGATGAAGCTTCATTTATATGACAACATTCTCATCATCGGGCATTTAAGTTGTTTCCAGTTTTTGTTTGTTCTTCCCTAAGTGTTTTGTTTTGTTTGTATGTTCAACATTTTTTTAAAATTTCAGAATATTACAGAGGTACATTTTTTTCTTTTTATATTCAAGTGTCCATAAAGTTGTCTATTTTAAATTGCATGCAAATTTTATGGACACCCTGCATATCACATACAGCTTTTCTTTTTCCTTTTAAATTTTAGAGTCAGGGTCTCATTCTGTTACCCAGGCTGAAGCCCAGTAGCTCATAAATCATAGCTTTAGCTCATGCCTCAGCCTCTGGAGTTCCTGGAATTACAAGTGCATACCACCAGACCCTAGGGCTTTTGTTTTATTATTATTTAAAACTCTACTAAGTTAATCAATCCTTTTTTTTTTTTTTTCTTTTTTCCTTTTTTTTCTCAAGACAGAGTGTTTCTCTGTCACCCTGGGTAGAGTGCTGTGGTATCATAAGTCATAGCAACCTCAAACTCTTGGGCTCAAATGATCCTCTTGCCTCAGCCTCCCAAGTAGCTGGGACTACAGGCTAGTTTTTCTGGGTTTTTATTTTTTGCAGTTTTTGGCCGGGGCTGGGTTTGAACCCGTCACCTTTGGCATATGGGACCGGTGTCCTACTCCTTTGAGCCATAGGTGCCGCCTAGTTTTTCTGTTTTTAATAGAGACTGGGTCACGCTCTTGCTCAGGCTGATCTAAAACTCCTGAGCTCAGGTGATCCACTTGCCTCCGCCTCTCAAAGTGCTAGGATTGGCTTGGTGCCCGTAGTTCAGGGAGTAGGGCACCAGCCACATACACTGAGGCTGGTGGGTTCAAGCCCAGCCCGGGCCTGCTAAACAACAACGACAACTGCAACAACAAAAAAATAGCCAGGCGTTGTGGTGGGTGCTTGTAGTCCCAGCTACTCGGGAGGCTGAGGCAAGAGAATCGCTTAAGACCAAGAGTTTCAGGTTGCTGTGAGCTGTGACACCATGGCATTCTACCAAGTGCAACATAGTGAGACTCTGTCTGAAAAAAAAAAAAGAAAAAGTGTTAGGATTACAGACATGAACCATCATGCCCAGCCAGTCTTTTTATTGTGCTCTTAGAACGTTCAGTTTTACTACAGATGTTCTGAAAAATAAGTATTTTTTTAGTATTTTGCATTCTGGGATGTATATCTATCCAGCTGGGACCCAAGGTAATGGCTTTCTCTGGTTACATAGGAGGAATTGGGACAATGAATTTGGCTTAGAAATATATTATCAAAAAGAATGAATGAAACAGTTATCTTAATAAAATTGAAACCAGGGGATTTTGCTGAAACTGCTTTCAAAACATGAATGACCCATGCTGACATAAGGAAAGAATAAAGAATACAAGGTTTGGTTTCTATATGAGAGTTTTGGGGGTTTTCCAGTTAAAAAGTATTACTTATGAGTACCGTAAAAGTAGGCCAAAAATATATCTTCAAATGCAGAAGAGATAATTTGGTTTCACTGTCCCAAGTCAAAAGAAAAAAAGAATTACTTTCCATCCGATCTCTAAACCTTTGGCCATCTGCCTGGTATTTCTCTTCAATTTCACACTTTGGAATGGCCTCTAGGCAGATATCGTCCAGGATCAAGTACCAAAGTACAAAGCTGCCAAAATAACTCTCTCACCCACTTTTCAAAGCAAACCAGTCATCTCAAATCTATATATGGAAGGATTGCTAAAATGAACCTTTGCTTATGAATGTTATTGTTTTTGTGTCATATTTCTTGCAGTATAACTATCCCTTACCCTGAGCCAACAAAACTCATGGAATTTATAACATAAGCCATCTCACCTGAAACTTCAAGCTTACAGAATTTTAACTAGATTGTGTCCATTTCCCCCACAAAACTAACCCTAGGCAAATTTTTGAAAAACAAAAAAATGTCTCTTGGATGTTCTTGTATGGATGTTTTGGGTGTTCTAACACAAGCTTCCTTTTCTCTGCATGTACTTGCCTGCTGTCATCTTTTTTTTTTTTTTTTTTGGCAAGGGCTGGGTTTGAACCCGCCACCTCCAGTATATGGGGCCAGTGCCCTACTCTTTGAGCCACAGGTGCCACCCATGCCTGCTGTCATCATTGACAGCAGGTCATAAAGCAACAATAACCACTTAAAATGTCACCTCCTTCAACTACTATCATTTCCAGCAATACTTCTCAAACTTTAGGGTACCAAAGAGTCTACTGGGGTGCTTATTAAAATACAGGTCCTCTTGGTAAGGCCTGGGATTCTCCATTATTAATAAATATCTCAGGTAATTCTGACACAGGTCATAGAAAACCACACAGAGACATGTTCTCTCTTACAATGGGAAGAAGCTCAGATGGGAATATAAACATTACCTGGTGTGTGGCTGAATTATTACATTGAATATTGGGGCTTTTCCTTTGGCTACTAAAATAAAATCAGGGAGGAAGTACTTAATTTGCCCTCAGCTCGGCCAAATCTGTTCTTCCAGCTCTTTGTTCCGCTCTTCACTCATTCACTAAATTCCTCATTCATTCCCTTCCTCCCTTACCCAATCAATCATTTAATAGATACCTCTTCAGTAGTCTTTAAGAAATTCACCTGGGGGTGAATGAGACTTTTATTTGTCCATCAAAATTCTAGTATGGAATTTAGATATATTAATTAGGAACCACAGTAGAGATAAAATTCAATAAATACCCCCCCAAATGCCAAAGTGCTTTGCAAGCTTTTGTTTACTTATTTCTACCTCATTTTGTAATTAAAAGTGATTTGGGTGGCTTCAGTAGTACAAATGATGCAACAGAATAAAAATAAAACATAACAAAAACAGAGGACTATAAAGGTATGAAAGCAAGATGAAATTAGAGTCAATACTACACATAAAATGCTCATCTGAAGTATAAGGTAATTTTTTTTGTTTTCTTTTCTTTTCTTTTTTTTTTTTTTTTTTTGAGGCAGAGTCTCACTATGTCACCCTCAGCAGAGTGCTGGGGCATCACAGCTCACAGCAACCTCAAACTCTTGGGGTCAAGTGATTCTCTTTCCTCAGCCTCCCTAGTAGCTTGGGACTACAGGTGCCCGCCGCAATGCCTGGCTATTTTTTTGTTGCAGTTGTCATTGTTGTTTAACTGGCCCAGGCTGGGTTCGAACCCACCAGCCTGGGTGTATGTGGCTGGCATGGTAACCACTGTGCTACAGGTGCCCAGCCTAAGTATAAAGTATTTATATAGATGCACAGCACACTTTAGTCTGAATTTCTTAGCTGCCAAAGAAAAAAGTGTTCACTCTGTGACAAATTCACTATATCTATAAAATAAAGTTTTCTAGAACCAAGGCCTGAGAAAAATCACTTTTGCGGATCTTCATAAAAGATACTTTTGTGATGTAGTAGACACTATTATCAACTACATCCCTTAAAAAAACACAGTGTATTCCATGAAGCTTTTTCCTGTAATACCCAAATGGGCTTTGAGAAAAATAATCCTTGGATAGCCACTTGCAAAAGAATGAAATTAAAACCTTATCTCATATCATATACAAAAATTAACTAAAAAAAATCAGACCTAAATGTAAGCAATTACATTAGAAAACTTTTAGAGGAAAAATTAGGGGTAAGTCTTTGTGACACACCAAAAGCCTAAATAATAACAAAGATAAATTAAGCTTCAGCAACACTAAAAACTTTCATGCTCACACCTGTAATCCAAGCACTCTGGGAGGCTGATGTTGGTGGATTGCCTGAGCCCCAGTTTGAAACAAGCCTAAACAAGGCAGCCTGAGCAAGAGCAAGACCCTGTATCTACTAAAAAAAAAAAAAAAGAAAAAGAAAAAGAAAAGAAAAGAAAAAAGAAAAATTCAAACAAACAAAAAACCTCAAAAAAACTAGCTGGGCATTGTGGCTGGTATTTGCAGTCCCAGCTACTTGGGAGGCTGAGGTGACCAGCCTGGGTAAGATAGTGAGTAAGACCATGTCTTTACAAAAACACAAAACAAACACACACAAAACTTTTGTGCTTCAAAGGATACCATCAAGAAAGTAAAAAGACAACCCACAGTATGGGAGAAAATATTTGCAAATCATAGATTTCATAAGGAATTTCATTTTTTTTTATTTTTGCAGTTTTTGGCTGGGGCCAGGTTTGAACCCACCACCTCAAGTATATGGGACCAGCGCCCTACTCCTTGCGCCACAGGCGCTGCCTAGGAACTTATTTCTAAAATATATAAGGAATTCTTACAACTCAATAATTTAAAAAAAACCCCTCAATTTAAAAAATGGGCAAGTGATCTGAATAGACATTTCTCCTAAGAAAATATACAAATGACCAATAAGTACCTGAAAAGATGCTCAAAATCATCAGTCATTAGGGAAATGTAAATCAAAACCACAATGATACCATATCATTGTGAGTCATTCCTATCACTTTGATTATGCTTATAATAAAAAAATTAGACTATAACAAGTGCTAAAGAGGATGTGGAGAAATCACAGTCTTCCTACACCACTTACGGAAAACAGTTTGGCAGTTCCTCAAAAGTATAAACATAAAAATACCATTTGACCCAGCAGCTCTGCTCTTAGGTATATAGCCAAGAGAAATGAAGACATATGGCCGCACAGAAACCTGCGCGTGAATGTTCACAGCCACATTATTCATAATATCCAAAAGATACAGACAACCCAAATGCACATCAACTGATGGATAAATTCATAATATGTGGTTTATCTATACAATGGAGTATTATTTGGCCTTAAGAAGGAATGAAATACCAATACATGCTTCCCCATGGATGAACCCTAAAAATATTATGTTAAGTAATGAAAGTAGTCAGTCACAAAAGGTCACATATTACATGATTCCATTTAAGTAAAATTTCCAGAATAGGCAAATCCACAGAGACAGAAAGTAGATGGGTGGTTGCTAAGGACCTGGGGGAAGAGGGGCGGGGATAGGGAAAGTGAGGGAGGTAATAATTAAAGGGTGCAGTTTTTGTTTTTGTTTTTGTTTTTTTGACGTGATAAAATTTTTCTAAAGTTGGTTGTAGTGATGGTTGGATATTCTATAAATATTCTAAATACATGGCACCATTATATTATACAGTTTAAATAAGTAAAGTGTTTTTATCTCAATAAAGGTATTATTAAAAAATCCTAGTGGAGGTAAAAACATTGCAATCAAGTGTATGGTCCTCTACTGGTTTGGCTTGGCCCCAGACAAAATTAAGAATAACTAGGAATAAACAAGCTGCATATCTTTCTGGAAATCACCCATCAGTATCATTTCTCATAAATGGGCTTTGGTAAGAATAAGGTAGCAGAGAGTTCAAGGTTACATTTTCTGGCAAGACCCTAAAGTGTAATTATACGATGATTAAGAATGAATTCACATACTGTGGCAATTCAAAATAGAACTCTTTCACAGGCCCTGAAGATTTAAATATATTCTATTCATAGTGCTTTGAATTTTTTTCATTCAAGCACTGCTCAGCACTGAAGATAGAGATAAAATGATCGCACTGATTTTAGACAATAGTCAGAATAATAGCTCAAAATTTAGTGTAGACTTTAACAATTAAAGTATCAGTGGTCCCAAGTACCACAATGAACTGAAATATATATATATATGTATGTATATATATTTCAAGTATTTATATAGATATAAAGTATTTATATATATACATATATATATAAATACACATATATATGTATATATTTTTTAAAGTAATATCTGTTCTAGTTGTCTTAAGGCTTTTAAATTAAAAAAAAGCCATAGTAACTAAAAATTTAAAAAAAAAATGTTAAGACAAGTGTTCAATCAGAAAAATCTGATGTAAGATCTTGGTAAGCAGGTGCTCCTTGGCATTTCAGGCAGTTCAGATTATTCTGTTGTGCAGTGCTTAGAGTCTGTACACAATTCTATACTTTCACCAGAAATAAATACAACATAAAGAGGGGAGCTGCAGTGAACAGATCACCCTTGTCCTTGGATCATTCTTTTGATTAGAAGAAGTACAAGAAGAGAATAGTGTCCAGATGATTAGCCAGACTGTTTTGCCCATTCAAAGAGCCCAGGGTAGCTGCTGTCACTACTGACTTTTTTTTTTTTTTTTGAGATAGAGTCTCATTCTGTCACCCTCTGTAGAGTGCTATCATGTCATAGCTCACAGCAACCTCAAACTCCTGGGCTCAAGTAATCCTTCTTGCCTCAGCCTTCTGAGTAGCAAGTAGCAGGGACTACAGGGTCTTACCACAAGGTCTGGCTAATCTTTTTCTATTTTTAGTACAGACAGGGTCTGGCTATTGCTCAGGCTGGTCTGGAACTTCTGAACTTAAGCCATCTGCCTCGCCGTCCCAAAGTGCTAGGATTATAAGCATGAACCACTGCATCGAGTCCACTACTGTCTTTAAGAGGACCTTGCCTAGCCCATAGGTATGTTCTAATATCAGGCTTGTTTCCATCACTAGAAGAACTAGAGACCAGTCAGGCCCACACCTGCTACCTTGAGGCTCCATCTTTCTGCCTCTGTTCTGTAGATAGTTCTTATTTTCAGTTTGGGCCCACTCTCCCCAAATGAATTAATTATTTTTTAAGGCTTCTAGGATCAAGTAAATAAGAGTTAGGCATACTGCTTGCAGAGGATGTATACAATTAATGAATAATAATAAAGTTTTCAAAATGAGCCGTGGTTTTAAAGTGACTTTGCTTAAATGTGATGCTTACACATGTGTATTGTAGCAAAGGTTCTGAACTGCACGTCAAGACATGAGTAAGACGTAGACCCCACCACCAGCACTCACTGTGCACCTGGGCAAGTGTCTGAATCTCCCTGGGCCAGATTTTCTTTATCTGTTAAATGAAAAGTTTAGACTATTTTCTAGTCATTTGGAGATGGCATTCAAGGCTTTTTTTTTTTTTTTTTTTTTCCTAGCTTTAACTTTTCACCATTATTTTAACTGATTCTATTCAGCTACAGAGAGAAATCAGAATTGTGCTGCAAACCTATTATTCTTTTTTCATTTTCTTTTTCGTCAAGGAGAATGGCCTTTACATTGCAAAGAAACGTTAAGAAGGATTTGATGCCCAGTTTGAATGCCAGAGTGTCAGCCAGTAGTTCAGCTTAGGACCCTAACTCTAGCCCTAAGGGACATCGCTGCTAAGTAGGGGAAGACTGATTAGAGCCTTTTAAGATGTAAACCACCCAGACTGATTAGAGCAGCGGTTCTCAACCTGTGGGTCGCGACCCCTTTTTAACAATGAAAATACATTGCGGCATTAGGAAGATTGAGAACCACTGGATTAGAGCCATTACAGTATCTCTATAGTTGTGCATAGCAGTTGCAGGGGTTAGCAGAGGGAAGAAGAACAATCGGTTTCCCTGAGACCTCTGAAAGCCCAACTTCTACCTCATACAAAAAGCTCTTTCTCTTGCAACAAATATTTATTGAGCGGTACTATGTGTTATATCCTGAGACTATAGCAGTGACAAGACTGACAGGGTCCTCCCTTATGGAACATAGGAGAGTTGGGAAAAAATAAATTTGAATCTTAAATTCCCGTGTATACTGATCTATTATTTCTGGGCTCTATTTCACCCCACTGTCTGTTGTATACCCATGTTAGCACCAAACTATTTCAATTGCTACATCTTTATAGTATAGGTACTGGCTAATCCTTCTATTAACTTTCTTTTGAAGAAATCTGTCATGTAGGATGCTTTTCAATGTGAGTCAGTGTAGGGATTTCAAAAGCTCTCCAGGTGATCGTATTAATAATATGCAGCAAAGTCTGGAAATTGCTATCTGCCATGTTTATTTTTCTAGATTAATTTTATTTATTTTTTTTGGAGACAGAGTCTCACTTTGTCACCCTTGGTAGAGTACTGTGGCATCATAGCTCACAGCAACCTCAAACTCTTGGGCTCAGGTGATTCTCTTGTCTCAGCCTCCCAAGTAGCTGGGACTATAGACGCCTACCACAATGCCCCACTATTTTTAGAGACAAGGTCTGGCTCTGGTTCAGGCTGGTCTTGAACCTGTGAGCTCAGGCAATCCACCTGCGTTGGCCACCCCGAGTGCTGGGATTACAGGCATAAGCCACTTCGCATGGCCCTATATCAGTGGTTCTCAACCTGTGGGTCATGACCCCTTTTTAACAATGAAAATACATCGTGGCATTAGGAAAGTTGAGAACCACTGCCCTAGATGAATTTTAAAATGATTATATCACGTCTCACTCCCCACCAAATTCCTATTGTTATTTTGGCTGAGATTACATTGCCTTTTTTTTTTAGACATAATCTTTTTTTTCTTTCTGAGACACAGTTTTAACTCTGTTTGCCTGGGTAGAGTGCCATGATGTCACAGCTCACAGGAACCTCAAACTCCTGGGCTCAAGATATCCTCCTGCCTCAGCCTCCTGAGTAGCTGGGACTACAGGCAAGTGCCACCATGCCTGCGCTAATTTTTCTTTTTTTTTTTTTTATTGTTGGGGATTCATTGCGGGTACAAAGAATTAGGTTGCACTGATTGCATTTGTTAGATGAAGTCCCTCTTATAATTGTGTCCCGCCCCCAAGATAATTTTTCTATTTTTAGTAGGGACAGAGGGCATTTTTGCTAGACTTCTCTTGTGGCCCTTATGATAGGATTATATTGGAGTTTCCATACAGTATACTCATTAAGATTAGGGTCTTTTTAACCTTTACCTCAGTGGATTTACAACATTTTAAGTGATCAATAAATATTACAAACAAGCAAATAAAGGAATGACACCTGTATACAAGAAAAAGGTGGATACTGACAGGGATGAATAACTGAACTGAACTGAACTGGACTTAACAAAGTAACAGATTCAAGTCAGCATAGAAATTAAGATTTAGGCTCAGCACCTGTAGTACAGTGGTTACTTTGCCCAACACACACACTGGGGCTGGTAAGTTTGAACCTGGCCCAGGCCTGCTAAACAACAATGACAGCTACAACCAAAAAATATCTGGGCATTGTGGCAGGCACCTGTAATCCCAGCTACTTGGGAGGCTGAGGCAAGAGAATTGCCTAAGCCTAGGAGTTGGAAGTTGCTGTGAGCTGTGACTCCATGGCACTCTACCCAGGATGACAGCTTGAGACTCTGTCTCCAAAAAAAAAAAAAAAAAAAATTAAGATTTAGAGGCATTGCTATGGGAATTTATCCTTTGTTCTGTATTGAATCCTTGGATCATTCTCTCGTTCATTCCTTCTCTCAATCATAATAGTATATGTACTATGTGCCATGAACTGTGCTGGGGATGGAAGCAGATTAGTAAAACTTGGACACACTGGTTTGTCATCTAATAGATTCTATGGTAAAGCAAATAAATAAATAAGGAAGGTAGAGTACTATAAATGTTTTCCTATAGAAATGTAAACATGGTTCACTGTGCACAAGAAGAAAAGAGCAATTATTCCAGGTGAGAGGAGGCGAGGCATTGCAAAAAGCTTTATAGAAGAAGTAACACTTGACCTACATTTTGTGCTTTACATTTTTATCAACTACTTGGATTAGGAAAGGAAGTGCACTTATCACATTTATAGATAATGCAAAACTTGGAGAGATATAACAGTAGGGTAACTCAAGAATTAAAAAAAAAATACTTGTAGTAATACTTCTAAGAATTTATACAAAGGAGATAATTGAAAAAAGAAAAAGAAAAAAAGGAAAAAGTTTGAAAAACACTGCTTTAGAATTTAGCCAAAACAAAACAGAAAAAGGAGATAATTACATGAGTGCAAAAAGACAATATTTCATTGTTCTCCTTATAAAAGTGTAATGTGAAAACCAGTTACTTCTTCATTTAATTTTGGTTTTTGATGTCCTTGCATTTGGGGAGGCCAACGTGGGAGGATTGCTGGAGGTTAGGACATCAACACCAGCCTGGGCAACACAACGAGACCTCATTCCTATCAAAAAAAGTAGGGTGGCGCCTGTGGCTGAAAGGAGTAGGGCGCCAGCCCCATTTGTTAGACTTTATCTAACAAATGCAATGGGGGTGCAACTTGGAGGTGGCGGGTTCAAACCCAGCCCCGTCCAAAAACTGGAAAAAAAAAAAAAAAAAAAAAAATTTAGAAGTTAGCCAGGTGTGGGTGGTGTGTGCCTACAGTCCCAGTGACTGTAGGGGGGCTGACATGTGGGACGACTCCTTGAGCCCAGGAGTCAGATGCTACAATAAGCTATGATTGGGCCACTGCACTCCAGCCTCCTTAATCAAGTGAGAACTTGTCTCCCATTCCCCTCAAAAAAAAAAAAAAAAAAAAAAAAAAAAAGTAGAAAGAAAAGAAAAGAAAAGAAAGCAGCTTTCTGCCAGGCTTGGTGGTTCATGCCTGTAATCCTAGTACTTTGCAAGGTGGAGGCAAAATCACTTGAAGCCAAGGATTTAAGACCAGCCTAAGCAAAAGTGAGAACCTGTCTCTACAAAAATTAGCCAGGGGTGGTAGTGCATGTCTGTAGTCCCAGCTACTTAGAAGACTGAGGCAGGATGGTTACTTGAGCCCAGGAGTTGGAACTTGTGGTGAGCGAGGATGAGGCCACTACACTCCAGCCTATCTCAGGGGGGGGGGGGAAAAAAGTAGTTCCCTGAAAAACTCTTACTCATCTTTTGAAACTCAAAGAAAAACACTTAGATGTTTGGCTCAACCTCCATAACGTTGTTTATCTTGCCCTTTCCTCTTTGAGATAGCTAACTTCTTGAAAGGACAGGGTAAATTTTAGCATGACTGTATCCCAGCATCTGGCACAGTGCCTGGAACACAGTTGGTGACCAGTAAACATCTCTAAAGTTGAACTGCACTAGAGGCCTAGAGCCTGCTTTTGGCATAGCTGTCGTCTTCTCAGTGTCGAGGACACTTCTCTTTTCAGATGACATTATTTCTAAAATTACCTAGGTATAGATATCCACGTTCTTAGACTTGTAGAGTTGCAATAGGAGACAGCTTTAGAGGAAAACTTTCTACTCTAAGGAAGTTCTTTTCATTTTCTTTAATTTCAGCATTGTTTCTCCTCTCATTTTTGGTTTTCAAAAAGGAGCTCGTCTTTGTGGGAACAGCTGAGTGAAGCTTGGTCACTTCCAGACGTGTCTGTTCTTTATCCAGAGCACCACAGAATGCAATTTTGTGTTTTTACACACAGGAATTCTCCCCTCTAAACCTAATTTAATGTCCTGAGCTATAAAAAGGAATCATTTATCATTAAGTCTGCTATTCATGATAACCTATGCTGATGTGGACAAGTTGTATAAACCAAAAACTAGAGCTTCTGCTCAGTTACATGGGGGAATACTCATAAGGTAAGGTAGAAATTGGGACTGTCACAAATAACTGGGGCATAGTGCCACTAGGTCTTGCTGTACCTTTTTCTTGAGTGTCAAACATATTCCATACTCAAAACACCGTACTACAGCTGTCAATAGATGCACAATATTCTTTCATCTAATTCCATGAGAAGCTGTGTGGTCTGAGAGAAAAAAAAAATGCATTTAACCTGGTTTTGAATTTCTTGCTTGTTACTAACTTGTGACCCTGGGCAACTGAGTTGTCTTCTCTGAGCTTCTTTTCTTATCTATGAAGGGCTATTTGGGGAATAAATGTAATAAGTATGTAACGTGTCTAGTAGACACCACAGACACTTGATATAGTCTTTCAGGGGTGCTGAATCTTTTTTTTTTTTCCTCTGCTGCCCATGGGAAGAAGAAGAGTTGTCTTGGGCCACACATTGAAAACATAAACACTAACAAAAGCTGATAAGCAAAAATAAGATCTCTGCATAACTTTCAGGATATCTGGCATCATGAGTAAGCATGACAGGCCTCAAATAATCTGCATGTGGCCTGGGGGCTATAGGTTGGACACCCCTGGGTCCTCTTCTGTCTTCCCCATCATCTTCTCCATCTTCCCCAGTGTCAGGTGAGACACTGAAGGGATCATTTTGTAAAACCAAACCAAATGAAACAAAAACAAGATTTTAAAAAAGACACTTCTTGGCTTGGCGCCTGGCTGGCAGGTTCGAAACCGGCCCCGGCCAGCTAACCAACAATGACAACTGCAACAAAAAAGTAGCCGGGCGTTGTGGCAGGTGCCTGTAGTCCCAGCTACTTGGGAGGCTGAGGCAAGAGAATTGCTTAAGCCCGAGAGTTGGAGGTTGCTGTGAGCTGTGACGCCACAGCACATAAGACCATGGTGACATAGTGAGACTCTATCTCAAAAAAAAAAAAAAAAAAGACATTTTTAAAATTCTACTTTCCAACTCCTGAATACTGCACTTCAGAAATTGTGATCACATACAGAATAAGGTGGGTTACATTTCTCAAGAAGCTACTGGAGGATGTTTTCCACCAAAAAGAAGTAAACCCAGAGAAGCAAGAGGTCAGGGAGACAGATTGGGGTTAAAGTGAGACAAATTCACATCTTCCACTGCAGACAGGGAGAACAAAATTGAAAACCAGAAAGCACCAATGTAATTGTTTAGAAATATTCAGGTAAGTATGAAAATAAACAGATAAAAGAGTGAAAAAGTTGTGTCTGAGGAATGGAAATTGAAAGTGGATGTCAATGTTTTTTATCATAGGTCTTGCGGAACTATTGGACCCTTCAAACTATGTGCATGTATAACGTTGATAAGAATAAAAATTAAATTAAAAAGTTAATGTAGATAATATCGTCACTGTCTGGAGGCCTTTCTGTAATGGAGTCATGCTAATGTGATTGCTTTGGAGGGGCAGGGGATGCTCTGTTTCCCAGGTGGAGTACAATGGTGTGATCATAGCTCATGCAGCCTTGAGCTTCTGAGATTAAGGGATCCTCCTAACTCAGCCTCCATAGCAGCTGGGATACAGGCATACACCACCATGCCCTTATTAGTTTTTAAATCTTTTGTAGAGATGTTGCCCGGGCTGGTCTTGAATTCTTGTCCTCAAGTGATTCTCTTGCCTTGGCTTCCCAAAGTGCCAGGATTACAGGTGTGAGCCACCATGCCCAGCTCAAATATATTGATTTCTGATGTCCTAACTTTATACAGAAATAATACTCAGAGAATCTAAGGGTAGTTGCCATACAGCCCAGAGACCCTCTCTCAGAAATATCAGATGTTTCAGATAAGCCTTTCACAAGCATTGGGCTGCAGTCAATGTATGCCTGTCAAGAGCCAGTATTCTGGTTATTAATGGGAGGGCTGCCAATGAGCCTTAGAAGCCAATTATATAAAGCAGAATTGTCCTCCTCTTGTGCCATACCAAAATCCTCTGTGCACTCTTACAGATTGTGAGTTGTACACTTGTACATGGATGTGGGATAGGGATACATATAAGTATGTTTGTGAGTGTTTTTAGAACTATCTAAAATCCTAGAGTATCAGAGAAGTAACACAAAAGAGATCATTTTGGACTGGGCACAGTAGCTTGTGCCTATAATCCAACAGGCACTCCAAAGTGAGTGCTCGTCCCAACACTTTGGGAGAATGAGGAGGGGGGATTGTTTGAGGCTAGGAATTCAAGACCAGCCTGAGCAAGGGTGAGACTCTGTCTCCATAAAAAAAGGAAAAGAAAAGAAAATTAATTCAGTGTGGTCCTGTACACCTGTAGTCCCAGTTACTTTGGAGAATAAGGCAGGAGGATGGCTTGAACCCAGGAGTCTGAGGTTAGAGTGAGCTATGATGATACCACTGCATGCTAGCCTGTGTGACAGGGTGAACGAGCCTGTCTCAACTCCCCCCCCCAAAAAAAATCCCCCCAAATAAATAAACAATAAAAAATATAATAATGCATTCTAATAGAGTACTCAGTATGTTAGACACAAAGATGAACCCAAGTATCTGAATGTTGTCAGTTGGACAGTTATTTTATGTCTATTTAAAATCAATAAGTTCTATTGAATGCAACACTCTTGCTGTCAAAGCTCTTATTAGCAAATAAGGTCAGCTGCTTTAGAAGTTAGCACTCAGGTAAGAGAGAAACTCCAGGTGATCAGCTAAGAGGCCAATGTTTATTCAGGTCATAGAATATCTGTGTTTTATTTTGTTTGAGACAGAGTCTCACTTTGTCACCTTCCATAGAGTGCTGTGGCATCACAGCTCACAGCAACCTCAAACTTTTGGCCTCAAGTGATTCTCTTGTCAGCCTCCCAAGTAGCTGGGACTACAGGCACACGCTACAACACCTGGATTTTTTTTTTTTTTTTTTTTTTTTTTTTTTAGAGATGGGGCTGGTGGGGTGGGGGAGGGGCTTGCTTCCCTCATGCCGGTCTCAAATCATGAGCTCAGTCAATTTGCCTGCCTTGGCCTCCCAAAGTACTAGGATTACAGGCATGAGCCATCAGAATATCTGAATATCTGTTAATTATAGTCAGGCCTGTTGGCTCATGCCTGTAATCCTGGCATTTTGGGAGGCTGAGGTGAGAGGATCACTTCAGGCTAGGAGTTTGAGACCAGCCTGGGCAACATAGGAAGACTCCCCTCTCTACAAAAATTAAGAAAATTAGGCAGGAATGGTGGCGTGTATCTGTAGTTCTATCTACTCAGGAGGCTGAGGTGCAAAGATCCCTTGAGTCAAGAAATTTGAGGCTGTAGGGAACTATGATCATGCTACTGCATTCCAACCTGGGTGACATAGCAAGATCCTGTTTCTAAAAAATAAATTAATATAACTATAAATTAAAATAAGGAGGAACATACAAAAATGCCTTATTTTACACTCTAGGATTGAACGTTCTTTTCCCTGACTTAAGCAATAATATCATACCACAATTTTTCAAATTTTTTTTTTAATGTCAGATTAAGGTGAGGGTATAAATGATTAGGTTATGCTGTTTGTGTTTCTAAGGTAAAGTTCAAGTTGTAGTTGAGCCCTTCACCCAAGGGAAGTGCTATATACCCTTACATCGTACCCATCAGGTGAGAGCTTACCAATCCCCCTTCCTCCTTCCCTTTCCTCCTCAGCCTCCTCTCCCCTCATTCCCCACTTGAATATAATTGTGTTTGTCTCTCATTGGGCATATAGTTGTTTATCTATTGCATACCACAATATTTTTATTTTTTAATATTTTGTAGAGACAGGGGCCTTGGTATATTGCCTGAGCTGGTCTGTGAACTCCTAACCTCAACTGATCCCTCTGCCTCAGCCATTGGATCACAGGTATGAGTCACCATGCCTACAATTTATTTTCTTTTTCTTTTTAAGACAGGGTCTTGCTCTGTCACCTAGGCTGGAGTGCAGTGGTACAGTCATAGTTTACTGTAACCTTTTCAATTCCTATACCACAATTTTTGAAAAAGAATAATAAGCCAAGATTTAGGGACAATTTAGTTTCTGTTTACAGAGCGAAGAGCTGAAAGTCTGGTTATATTACAAAGATCTACATTATCCTCACAGTGAAATAAAACAGAAAGAATGTGAGCTAGAGTGGATCCTTTGCTTGTGAAAGCTGCTTAATCGTCACATAGGTTTTAGATTAAGTTAAAAATTTGTTGAGTAGGGCGGCGCCTGTGGCTCAGTGAGTAGGGCGCTGGCCCCATATGCCAAGGGTGGTGGGTTCAAATCCAGCCCCTGCCAAACTGCAACAAAAAAATAGCCGGGGCGTTGTGGTGGGCGCCTGTAGTCCCAGCTGCTCGGGAGGCTGAGGCAAGAGAATCGCGTAAGCCCAGAAGTTGGAGGTTGCTGTGAGCCGTGTGACCTCATGGTACTCTGAGGGCGGTACAGTGAGACTCTGTCTCTACAAAAGGAAAAAAAAATTGTTGAGTAAAAAATTCAAGATATTTGTCAGAAATAGTATGTTTGGTCAGTTTCACTGTTAAAGATGGGTTAGATAAGATTTTAAATCCAGCCAATTAATCAGTATTTATACATGTACACTGTTTCCTATAAGAAATTTACCAGTTTCTGCCTATAGCCCAGTGTTTAGGGCGCTGGCCACACACACCAGGACTGGCAGGTTCGAACCCAGCCTGGGCCAGCTAAACAATGACAACTACAACAAAAAATAGCCAGGCACTGGGGTGGGTGCCTGTAGTCCCAGCTACTTGGGGGCCTGAGGCAAGAGAATCACTTAAACCCAAGAGCTGGAGGTTGCTGTGAGCTGTGACACCACGGCTCTCTACCGTGGGTGACATAGTGAGACTGTCTCAAAGAGAAAGAAAGAAAAAGAAAGAAAGAAAGAAAGAAAGAAAGAAAGAAAGAAAGAAAGAAAGAAAGAAATTAATTTGCCAGTTTCTATTTGGCCTGCCACAGGGAGAGAACAAAGATAATAACTTAAATACAAAAGAAAGAGAAGCCAACATAAGTATAAGCCATTTTATGTGTTAAGCAGAAGTGTGATATAGTAGAACCAAGGCCAAACTATGAGCCACAGAAGTCTAGTTTCTATCTTTACTGTCCTCCTTTACTATATTATCTTGGGCAAGTTATTTATCTTTCTTCTTTTTGAAATGGGACGAAGTGAGGCTAAAATGTGATCATGCTCCATAGAAGCAACTTACAAAGTATAAGCCATGGAAATGTTTACAAATGGATGTCAGAAACTGGAAGAGGTAACTTGCATAAAGCTATCCTTAGAGATTCTGGTTTGTATAAGTAGAATGACTAGGATTGGATTTGGGGGGGATTTCCAAATGTTTGGCCTTATGCCATCTTACTGTTGAATTTTAAATTTTCACACCCGTTATTTATTTCAGAAATATATTTATATAAAGTGTTATACCAAACTTTATATAAATTGATATATGTGTAATAGAAGAGACCCCTGAGCTCGATGAAACTAAGTCTGGGGACTAGAATTCTGAAAGTTGAACAGCCAGGCCATTTAAGTGCTCAAAACTATATGTTCATGGTGAGGACTCAACAATTTATGTTCAATGAATATAGGCCTTAATGAAGTTCAACCTGAAGGGGGTGTCAGGCCAGCTTAACACCTTAACAGGAAAAGTCTCGAGCTACACTCTGAAGTCAAAATTAGATGTGTTCCAAGAATTACAGTTGGCTGTGGCAAAAGAGAGAATTTATTCAACATGCCAAGATTTTTATGCATTGTTTTTTGAATTTTTCAACAGACCATGGCAATTATCCAGTGCATTTGTTTGGCTAGAACAATTTACTCCAATTCCACAGTAGCCTTTGGTTTATATCAACTTGTCTCCTCTATATTCTATCACCAGATGACAAAATAGCACAACACATCTATTTTCCTCAGACAATCTACTCTATATAATTATCTTCTAGATACAACAGGAAGTGTGGAAGTTGTTAGCTCTCATCTTCTGGGAAATCCTAGGATGCTCAACAGATTGTGAGTTTGTGCTAAAATGTCAAGATAATTTTCTTTTCTGGAAATGTGTAGTGACATCTTTTTACATGAAAGTGAACGTCTAGATTTATAACAGGTGTAGTTCATAAATAATTAGCAGAACAGCTATCCTGGATATTTCAGACTTATTTGGTTTTTATGTTTATGGATCCCTTTATATTGTTTGAAGGGGCAGTTTTGATTAGACAAAGTCATTAGAGAAATGCAAGAGAAAGAATAAAAATATAGGAAAAAGACATCCTTAACTTTTATCATGTAATAGCACAGGTCCTGAAGACACATATGTAAGCCGCTTGTTTTATACATGGTAGAAGAGTTATAAAGGTATAAAGAGATGTGAAAGAAGGATGCGAATGTCCCGTTTGACATCCTGTGACTGCTAGGTTAATGTAGACACCAAATATCACCTCTGTAAAATTCCATTATGTTTGTCAAAAGCAGTATCATGTAGGCTGGGTGTGCTTGTGGTTCAAGCCTGTAATCCTAGCACTCTGGGAGGCTGAGGCAGGGTCAATTGCCTGAGCTCATAGGTTTGAGACCAGCCTCAGCCACAGTGAGACCCTATCTCTAAAACAAGCTGGGCAATGTGGCGGATGCCTATAGTCCCAGCTACTCAGGAGGCTGAGCAAGAGAATTACTTGAGCTCAAGAGTTTGAAGTTGCTGTGAGCTATGACGCCACAGCACTCTACTGAGGGTGACAAAGTGAAACTCTGTCTTAAATTAAAAAAAAAAAAAAAGCAGTATCTTGTATTAGGAAATATTAAAATCGGGTGGCACCTATGGCTCAAAGGAGTAGGGCACCAGCCCCATATGCCAGAGGGGGTGGGTTCAAACCCAGCCACAGCCTAAAACTGCAAAAAAAAAAAAAAAAAAAAAGAGAAATATTAAAATTTTAATAGGACTGAATTGACTAAAGTATCACAGAAACAATCATTAATGAGAATAGTAATTGTGTTACAGGGAAAACTGGATATGCACATGATTGAATTATCTGTTGTATTCTCACTTTTATATCAAAAATGTGAGTGATTCTGCAAAATTTGTTCCATCAAAGAGTTGTCCTTTCTTGGCTGGACAAGGTGGCTCACACCTGTAATGCTACTACTCTGGGAGGCCAAGAGGAGGATTGCTTGAACTCAAGAGTTTGAGGATGCTGTGAGCTACGTGGATCCTCTGACACTCTATCGAGAGCTACAGAGTGACGCTCTGTCTCTAATTAAAAAAATTAAAAAAATAATTGCCCTTTTATGATTGTATGCTTTGTCTGAAACCCAACTGTCTTGATTTTATTCACTCTGTATATCTGTTTGTGGTGTTCTTCTCCCTCAAAATAGTCTAGCTGAGCTCTCCTGGAATTTCTGCCCTAATGCCCCTATCTTTCACGGCATTACTACAGTTTTACTCCTGAATTTAAAATATTCACATTTCTTTGGGTCTAATTTTTCTTCAGCTTCTTGTATCCAATCAGTCCAACTCTGCAGAGGCTTTTCTGAAGAGCAAGTTCAGATTTTTCATTCACCTCTATTCTGTTCTTACTGGTAATGACTTGCCTGCACGCTGGTAGACTCTCCTTTGGGAGCCTCCAAAATCTTCCTCATGCCATTCTTTTTTTTTTTTGTTTGTTTTGTTTTTTAATCTTATTTATTTATTTTTTCACAGTTCTTTGTTTTTATTTCCCACACCAATTTCTAATTATCCCTGTTTATCTTTACAGCAATAGCTTCTACAGTGATTTACTCCTCAGAATTTCTTTAATAGTTCTGTCATTTTCCAGAGTAAATGACTAATTTGGTCTTAATGGAAAACTACACAGATCCTAAGCAGAATTTTCCATCCAAACAGGTTTTATTTCTCATACTGTTATTTCTTTTTTTTTTTTTTTTTTTTTTGACAGAGTTTTATTATGTTGCCCTTGGTAGAGTGCTATGGCGTCACAGCTCACAGCAACCTCAAACTGAGTGATTCTCTTGCCTCAGCCTCCCAAGTAGCTGGGATCACAGGCACCTGCTACAACACCTGGCTACTTTTCTGTTATAGTTGGCATTGTTGCTTGGCAGGCCCCGGCTGGGTTTGAACCCTCCAGCCCCAGTGTATGTGGCCAGCGTCCTAGCTACAGATCCTGTCTGATTATCCTGCTTCTAATCTGCACCATGTCAATCTACCTCCCTTATTGCTACTAGAGTTATTTAAAAAAAAAAGCCAAAACTCATTATATAACTTTTCCATTATAATTCTTTAAAGATCCCCCTTTCCTAGAGAAGAACAGCTGAAATCCTTGACATGATATGTAAGGCCTTTCATGATCTGCTCTTTTCCTCCTTTCCAATTTCATCACTCTTGCCTTTCAGTTGAAAACCACTTGTTCTAGCAATTCTGAGCTCCTTGCGAGGAACTCTGGTGTATTTTATGCTCTTGAAACACAGCGATTTTTCAAATTCTCTCTGAAATACTCTTTCTCATTTCTCTCCCCTATCACTCAACCTTTTTCAAAAGTCAGATCTTCAGAAAATTATCAAAGGCTTAACACAAAAGAGGCAATCATTTAATGGATCTTACCTCTCTTTCTACAACTCACCCTCTTTCCCTGGCAAAACAGAATATTCGTTCACTGTATAAAATGCTTCAAACTTCTTTTAGTCTACTTGTCACAATGAATATTCACTTATTTTAAAAATATAATTCCTCTACTAGACTTCTTGATGGCAAGACCCATGTCTTAAACCTGTTATTAGTCACATAGTACCTAGTAAATAATTAATATATGTAAATGATAAATTAAGAATGATGATAAATTACTCTTACATATTCAGTTTTTATTGGGAGTGAATAGAAGAAATATATTTTTGAAAAACCCAGAAGTGACAGTAACATTTACTAAATTCTCATTATGTGCTAGGCATCATGTTAAGTGTTAACTAGTTTACTGTTACACGACTGTACATTACTATTATTACAGAATAAGGAAAGTGAGGGTCATAGGGGTTAAGAAAATTGCCCAAAGTCACAGGGCTAGTGTGTGGTAGAGCTGGGTTGATTCCAAATCTTTAGTTTTTAACCTCTACATATGACTGCCTCTTTGGATCCTCAGGAAAACCACCATGTAAGATGTTCTCTGTATGGCTCTTTGGAAATATTTTCAGGAAAGTTTCCCTCTCGTGAAGAACAGATCCTATTATCAGTTAGTGGAAAGCACATAACCCATCATATTCTCTTTTTCAGCCTTGGCCAGCTGGAGCTAAGTGAAATTTTTAGTAGAATTATATCTCTTTTTCCGGGATTCTGACTTCTTTCAAATTTTATTTTTAACTACCTCGTGATACATATGAATAGATAGAGCCTCAAGCTATTGCCCTGGGTAGAGTGCTGTGGCATCACAGGTCACAGCAATCTCCAACTTCTGGACTCAAGCGATTCTCCTGCCTCTGCCTCCCATGTAGCTGGGACTACAGGTGCCCGCCACAATGCCTGGCCATTTTTTGGTTGCAGCTGTCATTGTTGTTTGGCAGGCCCGGGCTGGATTCGAACCCACCAGCTAAGGTGTATGTGGCTGGTACGTTAGCCACTTGAGCCACAGGCACCGAGCTTATATATGTGTTTTTTAAATACAGGTTGGCCACAAAGTTTGTGTGTGTGCAATTTAAAATTTCACACTATTTTATCATTTTATTTATTTATTTTTTGAGACAAAGTCTCATTATGTCACCCTCTGTAGAGTGCTGTGACATCACAGCTCACAGCAACCTCAAGCTCTTGGGCTTAAGTGATTCTCTTGCCTCAGCCTCCCAAGTAGCTGGGACTACAGGCACCCGCCACAATGTCTGGCTATTTTTTTTGTGGTAGTTGTCATTGTTGTTTAGGAGGCCCTGGCTGGGTTTGAACCTGGTGTATGTGGTAGGTGCCCTAGCCACTGAGCTACAGGGGCCTAGCCTCGCACGATTTTAAATTGCACAAGAACTTTATGGCCACCATGTATATAGGACAGGATAGTTAGAAATAAAATCTAAAAAAAATCAGAAGTTCTGAAAAAGAGACAAAATAATTCTACCAGGAATTTCATAACTATATGTGTATCAATATTTCTAGCTCCATATAAAATAATTATATAGTACAAATAATCAATTCATTTAAAAAATAAACTGACTTTAAATAAATTCACTTCTTTGTTCAAATTTATTGTAATTGTATATTAAAATAAAAATGTAGAAAAAATTCAGTATTATTCCCAAATAAAATCAAGATTTTATTTGCCTATCTTATATTTAGATTCCGTTGTCTATAAGTAATAAGATACATAGAATTTTATGTTCTACCTCTTCTGCTGTTAACATCAGCATGCTTTTCTAGTGTACTTCTGTCTTGTTTCTGATTTACCTCCTCTCTCTCTGATCCTTCTCACTAGAAAACCTTAGAGATGACACTTTGGTGTGCATCCTTGCACATCTTTCTCCTATTTATAGTATATAGGAGAGTTTTGCTATTTGTTTTACAAAACTGAGAATATATCATATAACATGATATATTTCTTCTTGCTTTTTTCATTTAACTATGCATGACCATCCCTCCAGCATAATATGGCTCTATCTCATTCTATTTAGCTGCCTCGCATCCCTAAGGGATGAAGACACCACCACACTTTATCCAATCATTCCTATGACAAAGGGCATTCAGGTTGTTTCCAATTTTTTTGCCACTACACAAAATGCTGCAGCAAGCAACCTCCAATATACATATCCTTGAACTTTTGTTTCTATAGGATAAAGTCCCCCAAATGGGAACTGTTTATGTAAAGTAGATTGGAGCACAGTTTATAAATATGTAAAAGTGCACAGTGTATTATCATACATTCAAAGAAGTTCAGTAAATGATGATTGTGATAAGGCTATTTGACTATGCGGTTACCTAGCAGCTTTTTGATGGGAAAAGATACGTCTCCCAGCAACTAGAAAGTATACATCATTGAATGAGGATTTGTAAGGAAAGTACAAAAGACAGAACCTGGCGCATAGCAACTGAGAATCATTGTTACAAAGCATATTTCCTGTTGTACTTGCTAAGTGGAGGAACAGGACTATTTGAAGCTCTATCATTGGAGATTGAATCCCCAACCCTGTGAGCTAATCAAACCTGAATAGGATTTTAATAAACCTGAGCTTTGAAAAGTCTCATCAATTGCATTATCTCGAAGCTTGAAGGTGTCTAAGGCAGCATGTGTGAAAGAATATTAGATTGAGAGACAAACACTAATCTTTAGCTCTGCCAACTTGCCAACATTGCAGCACTTTGAGCAAGCCTCAAAATCCCCATGAATAAAATAAATCTACTAATACTCATGCTGCCTACTTTGCAGTGTTGTAGTGAGGAACAAATGGAATTATATAAATGCAAGTGCTTTGAGAGAGCTATGCATTGTTACTATATTCTGATTCCTTAGGAGGAAAGGTGCTGTTTATGAGGGTACCTTTCCTGTTCCTTGCATTGCCAAGAAAAATTATATTGCCACCTAAAAGAAGGTTGCTTTTGTAACAATCAAGAAATACACTATAAAAGTGCAGATCCATATAAAAATAACAGACTAGATGTCAGCCATTGAATCTATCTGCAGATATTGTTCAATAGACTTCTATAATAGAGAAAATATTTACAGAGTGGCCTCAGTTTTTAACGTCATATAAATAAGAAATCGCGGAGTATGTGTTTTTTCTTTCTTTCCCTTAAGTTTCTATTTTTAACTTCTGTGCAGTATCAGATGTAACATGCTGGTGTTCTTTCCCTAGTTCTGGCCCCTGCCCACAAAGTACAGACATGCTACAGGAATCCAGCTACACTGTGGATGCTTCCTGCCCAATTCCAGTTATTTTTACTATGACTATAACATTGAGAAATCGGTACCTTTATTGAAAATACTTCATTATGTATTATGGATGGCCATGTCTATGGATGGAATAGCAGAAACCACCTAACAGGCCTGGGAGATCAGTCATTTCAGATGTGAGGCATACTTTAAGTATTTGCTCTTTAGTAGGACAGAATGTTAGTGGAAGGAGTTCCAGAAATCACAGTGCCAGTTGAAGATTGGCAGTTGGTTACTTCCAGCTGTTCTTAAAGGTATTCTCTTTGCAGGAATTTAAAAGTGGCTCATAATTATGGCTTAAGGATTTTTAGGTTTAGCTGTTTCTGTTTTGAAACTTCCCTTAGAGAAAATAGGATGTTTTTCCAGTAGTGAAGGGTTATGAAGTTCTCTGGAATTAGATCTAAATTATCACAACTGCCAATATCCAGTAAAATCAGTGGAGAAATAAATCATCATATGGGGGACATAAAATTTAATTCATTTTTGCCGGGCACGGTGGCTCATGTCTGTAATCCCAGCACGTGGGAGGCTGAGGTGGGGTGGATCACCTGAGTTCACAGGTTCAAGACCAGCCTGAGCAAGAGCGAGAGACCCTATCTCTAAAAAATAGCTGGGTATTGTGGCGGGCACCGGTTGTCCCAGCTACTTAGGAGGCTGAGGCAGGAGAACTATTAAGCCCAAGAGTTTGAGGTTGCTGTGAGCTGTGATGCCACAGCACTCTACCGAGGGTGACAAAGTGAGAGGCTCTGTCTCAAAAAAAAAAAAATTAATTCATTCTTAATGTTACACCTTTCAGCTGGTTCTGGCAGCATCAGGGGAACACCCTAAGAGAAAGAGAAGTAGAGAGTCTTTCTTTCCTTCTTTCTTTCTTTCTTTTTTTTTTTTTGATACAGAGTCTCACTATGTTGGCCTTGGTAGAGTGCTGTGATGTCACAGCTCACAGCAACTTCAAACTCTTGGGCTTCAGCGATTCTCTTGCCTCAGCCTCCCAAGTAGCTGGGACTACAGGTGCCTGCCACAGCATCCGGCTATTTTTTGGTTGTAGTTGTCATTGTTGTTTGGCAGGCCTGGGCTAGATTCAAACCTACCAGCTCTGGTGTATGTGGCTGGCGCCCTTCCTGCTGAGCTACAGGTGTTGAGCCAGAGAAGTCTTTGGAGCAATTTCACATTTCAGACTTCATGAACTTTAGAAGCCATCTTTTGGGGACTTGCCTGTTGGGCTGTTAGGTATGCATCTGTTGAGGAAAAAAGGACGAGAAAAAAAACATTTGAGCTTAAAGCTACCTTTATCTAAAATTCTTTTTAACTGGGAAGCTCAGGTAGGTGGATTGCTTGAGCTCACAAGTTTGAGACCAGCCTGAACAAGACTGAGACTCAATCTCTAAAAAAATAGCCAGGCGTTGTGGCAGGTTTCTGTAGTCCCAGTACTTGGGAGGCTGAGGCAACAGGATCGCTTGAGTCCAAGAGTTTGAGCTTGCTGTGAGCTATGACGCCATGGCACTCTACCAAGGGTGAGTGAGACTCACTCTCTCTCTCAAAAAAAAAAAAAAAAAAAATTCTTTTTAAGACTAAATTCTTTTTATAAAAGGGAGATTTTTGTTGATCATTTTGCATTACTTCAAAGAGTTATATATATTAAAAATGTGTAACAAGTAACATGGAAGTGCAGTAAATAAAAATATTGGACCATATTCTATATTCTCAGTTTTCCAAGACATGGAAAGAAAAAGTTATTTATTTACTTTTTTGAGATAGGGTCTCACTCGGTTGTCTAGGCTTAAATGCACTGGCATCATTATAGCTCACGGCAACCTGCAACTCCTGGGCTAAGGCAAGCCTCCTGCCTCAGCCTTTTGAGCAGCTGGGGGCTGGTAGGCACCAACTACTACACCTGGCTACTTTTTTGGGTTTTTTTGAGACAGTCTCACTTTATGTTGCCCTCAGTAGAGTGCCAAGGTGTCATAGCTCACAGCAACCTTAAACTCTTAGTCTCAAGTGATTCTCTTGCCTCAGCCTCCCTAGTGGCTGGGACTATAGTCACCCAGCTTAGTGCCCGGCTATTTTTAGAAATGAGGTCTTGCTCTGGCTCAGGCTGGTCTTAAACCTGTGAGCTCAGGCAATCCACCCACTATGGTCTCCCAGAATGCTAGGATTACAGGCGTGAGCACTGCATCTGGGCCCAGACTGGGATTTTCTTTCTTTTACTCTCATTTCTTTTTAGAGAAAACTGAGCTTAAAAAAAAAAAAAAAAAATTATAGGTGTGATTATATTCATGATTATAGGACTTTTTGATTTTCAAATCACATGGATTTCATGTAAACAGCTGGCTTTCTTTTATAGAAATCATTATGGTATATGGTTCAATGTTCACTGAATTTTATTTTGGACAAGGCAAAATACCCCTATCTCAGAATTAAATTTGAATGAATAAAAAATTAGCAATTATTGAAGTGAGAATATTTATCTCAAAATTTTTAGATAAATCAGAGAAAAAAGAATTATATAATCTGGAATAGGGACAAATAGCCTTTGCATGAGTACCATCTAAACAGCTTGAATTTACTGTGCACTATGTAGATCTTGACTAAAGTTACTTGAAAGATGAGATTGAATATTGACATTGAGCTTTGGGACATTGTGTAAAAAGAACTTTGACTACACTTACCAGTTTCAAAAGTTTATGACAAAATAGAATTTTCTTTCTTTTTTTTTTTTTAAACAGAGTCTCACTTCGTAGCTCTAGGTAGTGTCATATCTCATAGTAACCTCAAACTCTTAGGCTCAAGCAATTCTTTTGCCTCAGCCTCTCAAGTAGCTGGGACGATAGGTATGTGCCAGGATGCCCAGCTAGTTTTTCTATTTTTTAGTAGAGACTAGGTTGGATTACATGAGAGACTTTTTTTTTTTTTTGAAGCAGAGTCTTATTCTGTTGCCCCAGGCTGGAGTACCATCCTGTTAGCCTCACTGACAGCAATCTCAAACTCCTGGATTCCAGCATTTCTTCTGCCTCAGCCTCCAGAGTAGCTAGGACTATATCCCCCCTACATGACCCTTAGCTAATTTTTCCTGTTTTAATAAAGATGGGGTCTTGCTCTTGTTTGGGCTGGTCTCAAACACCTGAGCTGAAGGGATCCTCCTGCCTTGGCCTTCCAGAGTGCTAGGATTACAGATGTGAACCATTATGCCCTGCCAAATTGGAAATTTTTAATTATTCAAAACTTTTCATTAATCTTTCTTGTTAATACAAAAGTATGTACTATAATGGCTTTAATTTCTGAGATTACATAAGGATCAGTATTATAAATAAAAAGGATTCTTTGTAATGAATGTACCACAGTAATGCAAAATGTTAATAACACAAGAAACTGGGTGTGGGATATATGTAAGATTCTCAATAATACCTTCTTAACTTTTCTGTAACTCTAAAATTGTTCAAAAAAATGATCTATAAAAAAACTAACAAGAACAAAAATCACCTGTTTTTTGCAGTCTCTTTGTTCTAGGATTGTTTCCATTACCTATAAGATCTAAGTGTTCAGAGGTAAAATAATTGTCAAAATATTCCCACTCTATTTTCCTTTTGAAAATATCATATTAATTAGCTATTTGAAGCATTTCCAGATTTAGTCCAGACCCCTTTTTAATATTTGGTATATTAGTACCTTACGAGAATAGTACAATATAAATTTTTATTTCCTCTTCCAATGCAAAAACACATGGAAAATTTTTGGTCCCTCTAAGCATATCACTTTTATTTACTTTCAAAATTTCAGATTTTAGATTTAAGAGTGAGGTTTAATTTATATTTTATAATTAAGTAAGCATTTCTTAAGCTAAAGACTAATAAATAGCAGATCTTTGGAACATTTATTACATACCTTTCTGATAGAATAAAAATGTGTGTAGTACACAACAGATACTAATGTGAAGTTTTATCTTACTTTGAACTAGTATTTTAAGTATTATTTTAAAAACTATTCATATGTATTACCTTAAGTTTATCTTTTTAGCTACCTTATACTTTATTTTTCAATTTTTACCCAATGGAAGATTGTAACAAACATATTCTAGTTACTATAACACAGTACTTACAAATACTAATGCTTAGTGCTATGTCTATGATTACTTTGAATAATTTTTCTGAGTTTAATTTTTTCATCATCCAGCTATCTTTCTGAGACTGGTATATTGATTTTTCTAATTAATATCCTATGTTCTTGAGATGGTATTTTTTGTTTCTGCTTCTAAAGAGCTGAATAGCATAACCACTATAAGTGATGTGTTGGTATGTTATCATATAAATGTTCAAGGTACACCTTCTAATGTTGAAAAATAGGAAAATAAATTGACCTTGATGAAGTGTGTCTTCTTTTGTCTGTTCCCAGGAAAGTTTATTTCAGGTATTTCTACTGCTGAAATGATTAGCGTTAACAGCTTTCCCCTTCCATTTTATTTTACAGGGTCTCTTCATCTTCCTGATATATGGGGTGTACAACACAGAGGTAAGTCTGCTTGGAGTATCTCAAGGCTGACAGAGTGAATGAGAGAAATGACAGGTTTCTTATCTTGATAACTGAGGAACAAAGTTAGCTTTTCATATGAGTGTCCTACTGCCCTTCATGCTTGGACTAGCTTATATGCATCCCAGCTTACCATTAAACACTGACACCCGGAATAAAGGGACAGCCTCATTTCTCAGAGGCACTGACTAATATTGTACTACTGCCTTAAGTTTTTGAATTTTCAGGCTATAACACTTAGTTATTGTAGAAAAAAGCAAACTCAGCTTCTTTTAGTACTGTCACTCAATGATCAACATAGACTTCTGTATCAAATGTGTTGGGGTATTTCCCCACACACCAAACAAGCAGTCAGTTCTGCAGTGGACAACAGTTATGTGTCCTCCAATTAAATCTGACGCTATCTACTTGGATGGAGATAGCATCAGAACCCACAGGTTAAGGGCTCAGTCCTATAAGATGGACTCCCACTTCAGATGTCAATCGCAAGTTCCAAGTTGTTTTATTTTTATTTTATTTTTTGAGACAGAGTATCCTGGTGTCATAGCTCACAGCAACCTCAAACTCCTGGGCTCAAAGGATCCTCTTGCCTCAGCCTCCCAAGTAGGGGGGGACTAATAAGTTACCTGCCACAATGTCCAGCTTTTTTTTTTTTTTTTTTTTTTTTTTAAGAGACGGGGGTCTCAGTCTTGCTCAGGCTGGTCTAAATCCTGAGCTCAGGCAATCTACCGCCTCAGCCTCCAGGGTGCTGGGATTACAGGTGTGAGCCACCATGTCTAGCCCCAAATTGTTTTATCTGTGTTTCTGACCAACTGGCTATATATAATTCTGAGTCTCACGCCCTCCTCTTTGGGTTCAATTAATTTGCTAGAGGAGATTACAGAACTTGGGGAAACACTTACATTTAACAGTTTATTATCATAGATATTACAAAGGATATCAATAAACATCAGATGAAGAAATGGATAGGACAAGGCATAATGGAAGTGGTTCAGAGCTTCCTAGCCCTTTACCAGCATGCCACACCCTCCAAGAACCTTCGTGGACTGGGTTATCCAGAAGCACAACCAACCCTTTCCTGTGGAGGGTTTTATAGAGGATTCAATATATATAGAAATGATTGACTAAATCGTTGGCTATTAATGATTAATTTAATCTTCAGATCCTGTCCCCTCCCCAGAGGTTTGGGGGTGGGGTTGAAAGTCCCAACCCTATAATCCTGCCTCTGTCTTTTTTGACCAGCCCCCCATCCTGAAGCTACCTAGGAACTGCCAGCCCTCAGTCAACTTATTAGCATACAAAAAGACACTTATTACTTTGGAGATTCCAAGAATTTTAGGAGTTGTATGCCAGGAAACAGATTTTAGACCAAATATATATTTCACCAATATCACAACTGTATTAGATAGTATTAAAGTTTCAGCTTAAGTGGTAGAATGCTTACATGTAGTTGCATGGGGTTAGAAAAGTACAATTATTTCTTACCTCAAAATGCTCATTAATATTGTCTTTTAGTTTTTGAGGCAGGCTAGGAGAGGCCCATAAGTATTAGTAAATAAACCTTATGGTTTCAATTGTGAAATTCCTCAGAGAAGTTATTTATTATTTAATTATGAGAAGTTACTTAGCTGGAAATATTGTGAGAAGATGTGCATGTAATTTCATTAAGAAAATATACTATGTACTTAAACTATTGTCATAGTTCTAAATCTTTTATTAAAAATGTAATTTTTAAATACTCAATTAGGAGAATGTCTGGTTTAGATTTTTGAATGCTTAACATGAAATTGAGTGTCTTGGGTACATTAGGCTTTATTTCTTTGATTTTGCTCATAACTTTGATTTCCAGATTTTACAATTTTTCCTGAAGAGAAAATCCATAATTTTGCATGAGTTTCTTGGTATTCTACACCAGAAAGAAAAGAGTGGATCCTTGCAGAGATCCTAGAAGGGCCTGGTTGTCAAATATGTATAAAGGGCCAGGCAGTAATGTAACATGGCAAACAGAGTCACTAGCCAGACACATAAGATATGTGGGCATTTAAATAACATCTGATGATGATGAAGTATGTGTGTAGGCGTGTTTTACGGTACTGCACCTGGATTACACGGGTTTCCTTTTCCAATAGCCTTCAGGTAGGTTGGCAGTAAGACAATTTTTTGTTTTTGCAACAGTACCACTATTTCAGTCTGAAAGTAGTCTCCTCCTATAAATGCAAAGGCTACGCATCCACTATTAGCATTTCCAAACGAAAAGGAACAACAGAAATAATCTCTATCAATAAATGTTGACCATTTGGAGTTGAATGCTTTTAGATACAATTTAAAGTGCCCTAAATGATTCACTTCTGGGTTTGGATTTTGTTTCCATACCTGGATTACAAACCGTGAAGTGAAGAAAGCCCTAATATTCATGCCTCAGTTTCCCCCACCTCCTCCTCCAGTCTCCTTTTCTTTGCATCTCCCACGCCACACTGCAGTACGATTTCCCATAACTTCCTGCCGCTCGAGTTCCAACTCCCGAGCGCCTTTCCCCCAGAACCCCTCAACCACTGCCATCTCCTTCATTACAGCCCACGGATCGCGCCTATTCGTCTCGGAAGCCCCTTTTTAGCCAGGGCTCCAAATGCCCGCCCCTCCTGAACTAGCCCCTCCGCCTCCGCCCAACCGCCCCGGTGATTGACAGGCAGGCCGGGCGGAAGCCGTGGCGCAGGCGCCCTGGCGTCGCAGACCTCCCCTCTGGCCCGGTCGAGGAGTTCCCAGCAGACCCCGCGCCGCGGCTGCGCAGTACAGGGGAGGCTTTTAATTCCATTGTGGAGAGGACGGCGTTATTTTTATTAACTGGAGGCGACGGCGGCTGCGGCGGCGGCGAGACCCGTAAGTGTTGTCGGTGGGTCTGGGAGAGATAGGGCGAGGCCCATAGAAGAGTCGTAGGATCATATGTGCCAGTGCCCGAGGCGACTGGGCTGGGAATTAGTGCTGGGCGCGTTGCGGTCTGGGCGGCGGCGCGGCGGGGTCCTGAGCGCTGCTGTGGTCCCGGCCCGGGGCCCGGTTCCACCTCCTTTCCTCCCTCTTCCTTCTTCCTCCTCCTCTCCTCAGCCAGGCCTCCTCCGGGGTATGAAAATCGGCAGTGGGTTCCTGAGTGGCGGCGGTGGTACCGGCAGTAGCGGTGGTAGCGGCTCAGGCGGCTGTGCTAGTGGCGGCGGCGGCAGCAGCGGCAGCAGCGGCGGCGGCAGCGGCGGCGGCGGCGGCAGGAGGGCAGAGATGGAACCCACCTTTCCCCAGGGTATGGTTATGTTCAACCACCGGCTTCCGCCGGTCACCAGCTTCACCCGGCCGGCCGCCCCTCCCCCGCAGTGCGTGTTACCCTCCTCTACCTCCGCAGCCCCGGCCGCTGAGCCCCCCCCTCCACCAGCCCCGGACATGACTTTCAAGAAGGAGCCTGCGGCGTCAGCCGCGGCCTTCCCCTCGCAGAGGACCTCCTGGGGATTCATGCAGCCTTTGGCTAGCATCAAACAGGAAAAACCCACTGATCTTGAGGAACAGCAGTCCCACCATCACCACCACCACCACTTTGGGGGTCTGTTCGCTGGGGCTGAAGAGAGATCTCCAGGCCTAGGAGGCGGGGAAGGGGGGAGCCACAGCGTCATCCAGGACCTCAGTATTCTCCACCAGCATGTCCAGCAGCAACCAGCCCAGCACCACCGTGACGTGTTACTCAGCAGCAGTAGCAGGACTGATGACCACCATGGCAACGAGGAGCCAAAGCAGGACACTATTGTCAAGAAGGCAAAGAGGCCAAAGCCAGAATCTCAGGGAATCAAAGCCAAGAGGAAGCCAAGTGCATCTTCCAAACCTTCTTTGGTTGGAGATGGAGAAGGTGCCATCCTCTCCCCAAGTCAGAAACCTCATATTTGTGATCACTGTAGTGCTGCTTTCAGAAGCTCCTATCATCTGCGGAGACATGTCCTCATTCATACAGGAGAAAGACCTTTCCAGTGCAGCCAGTGTAGTATGGGTTTCATTCAGAAATACCTATTGCAGAGACATGAGAAAATTCATAGTAGAGAGAAGCCATTTGGTTGTGATCAGTGCAGCATGAAGTTTATTCAGAAGTATCATATGGAGAGACACAAGAGGACACATAGTGGAGAAAAGCCATATAAGTGTGACACTTGCCAACAGTATTTTTCAAGGACTGATAGATTGTTGAAGCACAGGCGCACATGTGGTGAAGTCATAGTTAAAGGAGCCGCTAGTGCAGAACCTGGGTCATCAAACCATAACAATATGGGTAATTTGGCTGTGTTGTCTCAGGGAAATTCAAGTTCTTCAAGGAGAAAAACGAAGTCAAAAAGCATAGCTATGGAAAACAAGGAACATAAGACTGGTAAAACAAATGAATCACAAATTTCAAATAATATAAACATGCAGAGTTACTCAGTAGAAATGCCTACTGTGTCCTCCAGTGGAGGCATAATTGGCGCTGGAATAGATGAACTACAGAAAAGGGTGCCAAAATTGATCTTTAAGAAAGGAAGCAGAAAGAATACAGATAAAAACTACCTTAATTTTGTGTCACCATTGCCAGACATAGTTGGGCAGAAATCCTTGTCTGGGAAACCAAGTGGTTCACTTGGGATTGTATCAAATAATAGTGTGGAGACCATTAGTCTTCTCCAAAATACAAGTGGCAAACAAGGTCAAATAAGTAGTAATTATGACGATGCCATGCAGTTTTCAAAGAAAAGAAGATATTTACCAACTGCCAGCAGCAACAGTGCCTTTTCTATAAATGTGGGACACATGGTCTCCCAACAGTCCGTCATTCAGTCTGCAGGTGTCAGTGTTTTGGACAGTGAAGCGCCATTGTCACTTATTGACTCTTCAGCTCTAAATGCTGAAATTAAGTCTTGTCATGACAAGTCTGGAATTCCTGATGAAGTTTTACAAAGTATTTTAGATCAATATTCCAACAAGTCAGAAAGCCAGAAAGAGGATCCTTTCAATATAACAGAACCACGTGTGGATTTACACACCTCAGGAGAACACTCAGAATTGGTTCAAGAAGAAAATTTGAGCCCAGGCACCCAAACACCTTCAAATGATAAAGCAAATATGTTGCATGAATACTCCAAATACCTCCAACATGCTATTGAAAAATCCACTAATGCAAGTTTTGCTCTTGGACATAGTTTCCAATTTGTCAGTTTGTCTTCACCTCTCCACAACCACGCTTTATTTCCAGAAAAACAAATATACACTACATCTCCTTTGGAGTGTGGTTTCGGCCAATCTGTTACCTCAGTGTTGCCATCTTCATTGCCAAAGCCTCCTTTTGGGATGTTGTTTGGATCTCAGCCAGGTCTTTATTTGTCTGCTTTGGATGCTACACATCAGCAGTTGACACCTTCCCAGGAGCTGGATGATCTGATAGATTCTCAGAAGAACTTAGAGACTTCATCAGCCTTCCAGTCCTCATCTCAGAAATTGACTAGCCAGAAGGAACAACAGAAAAACTTAGAGACCTCTACAAGCTTTCAGATTCCATCTCAGGAGTTAGCTAGCCAGATAGATCCTCAGAAAGACATAGAGCCTAGAACAACATACCAGATTGAGAACTTTGCACAAGCGTTTGGTTCTCAGTTTAAGTCGGGCAGCAGGGTGCCAATGACCTTTATCACTAACTCTAATGGAGAAGTGGACCATAGAGTAAGGACTTCAGTGTCAGATTTCTCAGGGTATACAAATATGATGTCTGATGTAAGTGAGCCATGTAGTACAAGAGTAAAGACACCCACCAGCCAGAGTTACAGGTAAGGTCCCAGAAGTGACCAGGCTGGGGGTCTTCTAATGTAATTTTGTTTTATTTTGAGAACACTGCCATTGGAATGTTTCTACACGATCCTATTAAGAATAATGTAATGCCCTTTCAATGCAACTTTTCATATTTAGTTTATTTTGTTAGTGTGATTTTAGCTCTGTTTGTATTATGATTTTTAATCAAAATCAATAGATTAAAAATAGTTTGACATTCAAAGTGACAATGTTTAGCAATCAAATTTACCTGTATAGATTGTCAGGGAATAGCCCAAATGTTTTAAATGCAAGAAAAAAAAAAAAAAAACCTTACAAAAAAACAAAACAAACAAACAAAAAAAAAACAAAAAAACTTTGTTGCTAGGATTAAGGTTATTCTAATTGCTTTACTCTCAGGAAAGTGTAATAACGCATGGGAATTCTGTACGTTATCACTGTAATGGAATATCCAATTTACAGATAGTATGATATACATTTCATTATTTAAGTAAGGGATCGAAAACATTTCAAATTGCTCTATCTGGGCTGATAGGATACATTTTTGTCATTTAAGTAGGGGATCGAAAACATTTCAGATTGCTATCTCCATCTGGGCTGATCCAAAATTCTGAGATTGTTGGCTACCTATATTTTGTTGCAGCTTTTAAATGTACTCTGAACTTCCAAACCACATTTCATTCCAGCCTGGTAGAACAAATATTCTTGGATCTTTGATCAAAGCCTGGAATGATAGCTTTAATAAAAGAAAAAAAAAAAAAAAGCACCCTTTATCCCAACTGTAACAAGGCTGTAATTCCATTAAGCAGTTCTACTGACATCTAGTACAGTGTTGAAGCCCAAGTGCTTGGCTGGTGCCAGTATTAGAACTCAAGTTGGAATTATATTACTGAAATTTGGGATACACATTATTTATTATACATGACTTAAAAATGTTCTCTTGTCTGTGCTATTACATATTACCTAAACTTCTGTTTTTCTTGTTCTTAACCTATCCTCTTTCTTAGAGTTTTGGCCCTTATTTTTTCTCTTGATCTTGATAGTTTCAATTTTAGAATCATTTACATTCCAATAGGTAATTCATTATGCTTTTTATATGCCTTCTGGCATTCAAATACAAAACAACAGGCTAAACTTCCCCAACTCCCACCTTTTTTTAAAACACCCTACAGATTTCTATGTATAATAAAACCCCATATACTCAGAGTTGCAGATGTTAATAAGGATGTAATTCCAACTGGTGACATAGCTTCTGTGAGGGATAAGAATGTGTCTGTGTATAGTAATGACATCAGAACCTCTTTGTGAAATTGCAGCCTTTAATGTACATTTTAAAAGGGTGCATGAGTCAGTATTGTACAGGGGTCTTGTAAAGTCATCAAAACTTGCTATGAATGCTAATTGCCATTTGAAGCTACTGATAGGCAGTGGCTCTGCTCTAAACCGCTTTTTAGCAATTGTATTTTTTTCCTGATTATATTTTTTAATGTACTTTGATGTTTATGCTGATGAGTTTTTTTATGTACTTTTGGTGATGTTTCAGTCTTATGTACTCTTCTGACGTCAGAAAAGTACCACTGGTTGTTTGCAGTCTTATTGTGTAATTGGCCTACCACAGGCTTCCATGTATAATAAAGTAATTAATATTGTGCAAGTGTAAAACACTTCTGTTATAAAAGCAGTGTTTGGAAAATAAGAAATTATTAAAAATGGTTACAAAATACTAGTTAATTTCCTTTTCCCACTTTTCTCTCTTTAGCTTTAGTAGCTAAAGGGTCACCTAATTTGTCATTGCAAGATTCATAGAAAATGTATTTAAATCCTCTTAAATACTCCTAATACTAAAAAAAAACATTTCTTATTTCAGTAAGTGCGGTAAGTTCTGTTGGGTACAGAGTACAAGCTGTAATCAGAGGATGGAGAGGACCTTTACCATTGTATCTCTTAAGCTGTATGATTTTTCTCCAGTTTTTGTTTTATACAGGTTTTGAATTTCTTTAACTTTTATTGTGTGTACTGAATACTGCATATGTATTATTCTGATTGTTTGCTCTAGTTTACTACCAATAAAAGTCCTGTTAATCACAACATTTAAAAAAGATATTGCTTAATATCTGGTCACATTTCTCAGATTTTTGTTAACATTTCATAAAATAGTTACATTAGTGATGTAATTTGCAATTTGGGGGCTTGTATTTTTATGTTTTTTTTTAATGTATTTTTATGTTTCTAAAGTTTATTTTATTTGAAAATAGGTTGAGCATTTTGTGTTTGAGGTGCATGATAATATGGAAGAATAGAAATTCAATATTATGTAAATCAGAATGTTTTATTGAAATTGGGTGAGCCATCCTAAATATTGCTCCAGAGAAGATTATTGAGGCCTAATTGTCAATCAGATTCTGCTATCTTTTTGGTTCTAGGTACATCCTTTGTGCCTCAGAAAGGTTGTAACAAGATGATTGTATGACTTAGAATAAAAATGGTCTTGAGCATTTTTAGTAGGAAAAAATACTGTTAAAGTATGATAATGTTAAAGTTGAGTGTAAATATTAGAAAAGAACTAAACCATGTAAATATTGAAGATTCAGAAAAGATACTTGAAAGTTAGTAAATAAGTTAACCTTTAAAATTGGAGCAGAAATTGTAGATTGTGAGAAAATTGTGCTTTGAAATTTAGTGGCTACAGAATGGGGTAGAGTAAGTCTTTGAGTCTTTGCTAATAATAATATTGTTGGGTAAATAATAAATGATCTCTGTTAAGTGTAAGATGGATTTCTGTATAGAGAAGTATTTGTACTTAAGGGTCCATTTGATGAGGAAATGTAGTTTTTGTGTTTTTTTTTTTGCCAAAGTTACTCCTTAGATTTGGTTATTTTTTTGAATGAGACTGCTAAGCAGAATCCCACTGATTCTGCAGTGAAACCTAACTCTTGACTTCCCTGAATGAATGACTTATTTCTCTTGTCCTAGATCAGCTCTAACTGATTCATATTTTTTTAACCCATTCATCTGCTTTTTTTTTTCTTCTATGGAATTCCTGTATCTGAATTTTAAAGCATTTTTAAATTAAAGCTTTACTTTTAAGATGTTATGGTATGAAGTAGAAAGCAATGCTTTGGATTTGTGCTGTAAATTCAGAAATAAGTACTATCATAATTTAGCAATTGCTGATCAGTAATTTATGAGATAGTTCAGTAATGAGAACAGAAAAATGTGGGGGAAAGTCCTTGAAATGTCTTGTTTTTTAAAAAATTTGCAGTGATACAAATATTTCTATCTCAATTGAGTTTTCTGTATTACACTAATCAGATGAGAGGGAGAGGCAGAAGTTTTTGTTATTTTTGTTAGTTATTTGCCAGTAGTAGCATTTAAGCCTGAAGTGGGCGATAGTTGGAGCTGTACGACCTCATGAGGACATACGCAGTTCACATATACCTTTCAATTTCATAGGTTCTTGTTAAACAGAACTTCCCTTAAGAAAGAAATAGCTTCTGAATTTCAAAGTGGTATTTTTAGAGTAGTAGCATTTTTGAAGACTCATCTTCTGCATTTTTATGATCTTTGTGTTTTCCATGCTACATAGCGATAGGATTTCATTTTTAAAATGTGATGCAACTCTCCTTGTTAGTGCTATGATACGATCCATGCATCATGTTGCACGAGGGTATGTCAGTAATGTTCTATGAATATTTTTGTTATGGGATCCCTCCTCGTATTTAAGAGGAGAGATCTATGGTGATTTGCCAATCTGCTCTGCAGTCTTGTGAGATAAAGAGATTTTGAGGGAAATGTTGTGTTCTACTTGTTTTATTTTCTGTGTCCTTCATTTATTATTTAAAATGAATGTTAGCATGAAAGCAACATCATGGAATTCTGTTGTCTTAACCTTTATCAAAAAAATCTGAAGTCCTCTGTGAGACATTAGTTTTTAAAGAGATATTTACCATATAGAGCATACATTATACATTAAAGAGATATTTACCATATAGAGCATACATTAAAGAGATATTTACCATATAGAGCATACGGTGGCGCCTGTAGCTTAGTGGGTAGAGCACTGGTCACATACACCAAGGCTGGCAAGTTCAAACCCAGCCCAGGCCAGGTAAAACAACAATGATAACTGCAACAACAACAAAAATAGCTGGGTGTTGTGGTGGGTGCCTATAGTCCCAGCTATTTGGGAGGCATGAGAATTGCTTAAGCCCAAGAGTTTGAGGTTGCTGTGAGCTGTGACGGCACAGAACTCTAACCAGAGTTAAAAAAACAAACAAAAAAAAAATTGAAAAAAATTTTTTTTTGTATTTGCTTTTTAAAAACAGAAGCATTGGTTGTACTTGAGTGTGGCTAACTTAAAACCTATTTAAAGTCTTGAAACTTTGGTTCACTCAAGCAGGGAAGTACTACTGGATAACATAACATTTTGGGGGTCATGGATTCTTTGGGCAGCTGATAGAATTGATGTTCCCTCCACTCCCCCCACTCCCCATACATTAGGAGAGTTGCATCTGCATGTGATAATTTATAAGCCAATCCCCAGCCCTCAAGAAAGTTCTCAGCTGTGGACCCCAGGTTAAGAATTCCTGCCTTCAAAGATTGCCTGAATATTGAAGTTTTATTGTGCAAACAATTAGAAAGTTAATGCCTAAACTAAAGATCATCAGATATTAGGGGTACTTCTTGAAGTTTGTCTAGAGTTTTAACTACGTAGCATTTGTGGAATACATTAGGTTAAAAAAAGCCATAGAATTTTATGATAAGATAATCAAATAATGAGTTGAATACATTTTATAATTCTTTGTGCACTTTCTCATCTGATAATAAACTAACATACAGGTGCTGGACTTTACAATAATTCACTATTTCCCATCAACAAAGATGTGTTATCAGTGTGTGATAATTATAGTCAATGACTGGTTCTTTAGCTGCACAGTGTAGATTACCACAGAAGTACTTGCAAAAATGAACAAAAACCCACAACCATTTTTTACTTGGGGAATAATGTTGAGTTCTTACCTACGTTAAGACTACTTCATATGGCCTGCGTGTGACTAGCTTGGTTAAAATGTACTACGCAAGATAAGCCTTGGAAAGTATGTTACGTGTTGAAATAGGTACCTCTTGGGAAGTGCAGGTAAATAGCTGGAGAAAACTTTAATGAGCTGGACCTTATACTGTAAAGGGGAAAACTTATTCTTTGTATTTGTGGAGAATAAAAGATTAATGGGCAGGGGTTGAATGTTAAGGGAAATAAGGGATATCTTAGAATGGAGAAGAAAAGGGATAAGTTTTGAAGGAAAACAAGGAATACAAATGTACTTACAATTAGACAGTGGTCCTGGAGAATTTAAGTAAAAGAATTTAAAACATCTTTCATTGGAGAACTCTTCTTGTACTGTTACTCTTTCAATTAAGACTTATTTCAGTACTTTGGTTTGTTCTGAACTTTAGAACTATTGTGGAACAATTAATAAATAACTCTTAACAGACAACTGTGGTGAACTTCTGTTTACATTCCCAGTCTAGGAAAAAGATGGCTAATCTTTGTGTTTATGTATTAAATTTTTTCTTTAGTTTTCATAAAATTACAGGTTTCATTGGTTGGTAAGAATTTCAAATAACTTTTTTCTTGCCAAAGCAATTGCAGTAAAAATTAGTGATACGTGAACATGCACAGAATTTAGGAATTAAGACCAAAGCTCTTAAATCCACAGTCTTCACTTACCAAGAAACCAGTTTACAAGTACAGTATATAAGGACACGTATTATGATAAAGGAAAAGTGTGAGTGATTGTAAAAAGTTGGAACTCTTTTTTATTTATTTATTTTTATTGCTAAATCATAGCTGTGTACATTAGTGCGATCACCTGTACCCATTCTAAGATGCACCATAGATGTGGCCCCATCCATTACCCTCCCTCCACCAAAACCTCCCCCCTCCCCTCCCCTTCCTTGGCCCTTTCCCCATAGTCTTGTGCTATAGTTGGGTTATAGTCTTCATGTGAAAGCTATAATTTAGCTTCATAGTAGGGCTGAGTACATTGGATACTTTTTCTTCCATTCCTGGGATACTTTGCTAAGGAGAAT
>CAUYPK010095520.1:0-14559 GCA_963574355.1 Loris lydekkerianus | reverse complement strand
AGACCAAAAATCACATTATAACAAAGATATTTGTACCAGAATATTTATTGCAGCCCAATTCATAATTGCTAAGTCATGGGAAAAGCCCAAGAAAGAAATTTTAGAAATAAGAATAGAAACTAATGTTATTGAAAATATATGAGAAAAATTATCAAAACAAATTATTGACAAATAGAATTAATAAACCCTGGGAAAGACTTATCAAATCAAAGGAGAGAAGGCATAAATTAACAATAGCAGAGATTAAACACTAGACATAACTTCAACTCCTACAAACATTAGAAAGAAATCGAGAGGATATTTTGAAAACAATTTATACAATTATCATGTAAAAGAATGTAAAAAGTAGATAAAAAGAGAAAATTGCTTGAAAAAGACAACATTTCACAAATAACTTAGAAAAAAAACCAAATAGATCTCTAACTACTAAGTAAATTAAGTCATTAGTTAAGAATGTTTAAACTAGGTTCTAAACCCAAATGTTTTCCCTGTTAATCAACATTTAAGAAAGAAATGACAACAGTATTTTAAAAATCATTTCAGAGGGGTGGCACCTATGGCTCAGTGAGTAGGGCACTGACCCCATATACCAAGGGTGGTGGGTTCGAACCTGGCCCTGGTCAAACTGCAACAAAAAATAGCCGGGCATTGTGGCAGGCACCTGTAGGCCCAGCTACTCGGGAGGCTGAGGCAAGAGAATCACCTAAGCCCAAGAGCTGTAGTTTGCTGCGACCTGTGATGCCACCACACTCTACCAAGGGCAACATAGTGAGACTCTGTCTCTTAAAAAAAAAAAAAAATCATTTCAGAGAACAGGAAAAATAATGGTTTCTAATTACTTTCTACTAGGATGGCATAATTTTTAATACCATATCTTACCAGGATGGAAAGAAAGAAAATTAAATATTGATTTATCTCATAAACATAGATAAAATATACCATCTAAATTTAGTGATAACATGAAGGGCACTAGGAAAGTTTTGACATACACAAAAATTAAGAAATATAAAATCGTGATTACTGTATTTTCTCAAAATAATTTCCATAACATTTTGTGCACTTTCGCTTTCTTGTAAACCATTTTCTTTTTAATTGTTTGGGATTCATTGAGGATACAAAGAATTAGGTTACATTGATTGGATTTGTTAGGCTAAGTCCCTCTTATAATTGTGTCCTGACCCCAAGACATGTGCCACACACCGTGAACCCCCCTCTCCTTCCCTGCTCCCCTCTCCCTCATTTCCTTACCCCAGACCTTGTATTAGAGCATCTTACTGCCATTTCAAAACACTCTTTTCACTCATTTTTTTCAAGTGCTGTAAGCTCATTTTTGTATATGTGAACAGCTTATTCAGGGCTGGAGAACCTTTTTCCACACATGTAATTTTTTTACTGTAGGGAACAGGAAATAATCTCATGGGGTAAGTCAGGACCGTAGGGTGGATGAGTCATCAGTTTCACCTTATTCTAAAGGAACTGACTCCAGGAACTGAATGGAGATGTTAGCTGTGTGGGTGGGCACATGTCAGGGTGCTGAATGGTCCCCCACAGTCCTGTCCTTGGCTGCTGTTCTTCATGTTCCCCCAAACTTTTTGTTTTCTTTGTTCCTCCAAGGGAACAGTTGCAACATGCTGCTTTTGGAAATAAAAATGGCCACAGTTTTCTTTCTGGCACTTTAGGTCACTTCACTTTTGTTTGTGTATTTTCATCAGGGGAAAAAAAATCCAGACTGTCCGCTGACACTTATTCTCTGAATCAACTATTAAATGCAGGTTTTATCATCAGTAACCATGTCAGGAAGGTGTTTAGACTAGCTAGCTTCTTCACACCATCCAGCAAGAATGCACTTTGGCACATCTGTCAAAGTGGGAGGCCTGTGGGGATGAAACTTTCCTGACTCAAAGATAATCCGGCAGGATTTGAGCCCTGCTGGCAATCCAATCTGTAGTGCAGCTTCAATGTCCTTGAATGTCACTCAATTGTTTCCGACAACCATTTTTCCGCAGCTGTAATGTTTTCCTCAGTCAGGGCAGTTGTAGGACACCCGCTCCTCTCCTGGTCTTTCATGGAGTTCAGTTTCTATTCTTGAAATCACTGAAAAGGTGTTGTGAGAGGAATTAGGTCCCTGAAAGTCTGTTGCAAATACTCAAGGCTTTGAGACTTATTTAACCTACTTTTAAAATCATAGAAAATCATTGTGTGAAAGTGCTCTTCCCACCACCACAGCTGACACAGACTGAGCACTGTGTAGATGGGACAAATGACATCCTCCCAGAAACACCCACAAGCCAAGGAAGTATCCACAGTGAATAAGAAAGAACTCCACTACACCCGCAATTTCTTGGAAGCGAAGTAATGGACCACAACAGTCGCTCAAAACTTTTCGGGTGGCCTTTGTATGAGAAGAATCATCACATCGAGACCAAATTGGATTTACAATTAGAATTGCTATTAATTTTAAATTTTACGATCACCTTATCACTGTAAAATAATTACTACTCATCTCAGTAGAAATAGAATAAGCTTTTGTAAAAGTCAACTCACATTTTTATCTATAAAAATAATAAATTCCTACCCAATTATGAATAAAAAGTAATGTCCTTAATCTGACAAAAAGTATTTATAGAAAATCTATAAATACATGCATACTTAGTGAAGTACTAAAATGTTTCTACTGAGATTCAGAAAAAAATAATAATATCTATTATTACCATTTCAATCAGCATCATACTAGATTTACTAGCTAGTGAAGAGACCAATCAAAAGGAAATGTAAGTATTAAAATATTTCCACATACATAACTGCAATTATTTTATTATTTTAATGCTGACCTAGGAGTCACTGTATCTCCTTAACCATTGTATATTATATCATCTTTGATTTATACCTTTTTCAATATGCGACAATCTACTTATCATAAATAATAAATAATATTTCCACCTTGTTTTTTTCTTTTTTACAATTATTGTTTCTGGTTAATTGAGAGTACAAAGAATTAGGTTACAATGTTCACACTTGTTAGGTAAAGTCCCTCTTATAATTGTGTTCTGCCCCAAGGGGTGTGCCATGCACCCTCCACCTGAAATTTGTAATGCATATTAGGGGAACAGAGGGGAAAAAGAGGAAGTAGAGAAATTCTGAGCCCTTACTAGTTTAATATGATCATTTAACCCAGTTTTATTGTGATTTTTTTTTTTGTTCTTTGCCATTTTCATCATCCTTTTCATTGATTTCTTTTAATTAATTAATTTGTCTTTTATTTTCTTGATTGAAAATATTTGCTTTGCTTATCCTAAATTTTGTTGGAATAGTTATCTGAATTTTTATATCATAAAATATTCTTCTATTTGCATTGTTACAGAACTGAATTTTCAGCAATTGTTTACTCATAAATAAGTGTCTTACCAGATTATTTTAGCTGACCATTTGTATAATTGTTTTACTTTTGAATCCCTTATTCTGATTAATTTGTTTGTTTTCCCTTTTGGCTAAAGTACTTCCTCAAATAATATTTTTGGAAATGACCCTTAGGTCATGTATTTTAGAATCTTGCCTGTCTTATGTTCTATCGTTGGCATGTTTTTTTTTTGTTTGTTTGTTTGTTTGTTTTTTAATTATAGAGAGGTAGTCTTTTAAATCAGGTACATATAAACTTTATTGTTTCATTTATCACCTAATGTTGAAGCTAGGAAATCCTCCCAACTGCATATTCCAAGTTTTTAGATGTCAGTTTGAAACTTGGAATTCAGATCATATCTGGATATGTTTTCCATCAAGGTATGTTTCTTCTTTAACTATTGCTACCTTCATTTTCATTAATATAATTCTTTTCCTTTGAAGAATCAGCACTTATTTTCTCACAATAAACTCATTAGTTTTCATTATCTTGCATTTCATCATAGGTCTCATTCTTTCTTTCAAGTTTCTGTCTTCTATCTACCATATTTTCTATCTTCTCTGTCATGTTTTCCAATTTTTTAATGATTACTCCATCTTCAAAATAATTTTTCATTTTGATTTTCTAATCAATCAAGGTATGTGTTAGCAATGATTCACCTGTTATTCAAATTATCTACTGAGTTAGCTTTTAAAATTGTGATTTGTACTCATTTTCACGATTTCCTTTGCTCTGATTACGTCCTAGCCTCAGCAGCGTATTTTTATTACATGTATATAATAATCTCTAACATCTCATTGAAACTAAGAAGCAAAATGATCTTCTATTTTAGGCATTCACTATGTTATGGTGAAGTTTGTTGATCTGATTATTGACAGTTCAATTTGGTTTTGAAACTGTTATTCTCCCTCTCTTTCTTTCTCTTCTCTATTCATCATTAGATTAGAAGTCTGGTCTCCATATTGAAAGCAGTGTGTGGTGTGAGTTTTGTATACCCAGCATTCATATTACTCTAAGCTGGGGTCTCTAGCCTGCCTTCACACAGGAAGTGGTGAGTAAATCAGGATGGGTCAGGATAAAAGATTCCCTTCAGAATGCCTATGCTGGAAATCAAACTATCAGAACACGGCAGTTTAAGTGAAGCTGGGATGACTCTTGGCAGGCAATGACCTACATTTTAGTCAACACATGATCTGTGTCAACTGCTGCTCCAGGAGGGTATGTAGTAGAATTCTGTTAAAAATCTAGGTGTGAAATTCATGTAGAATTTATCAACTTTTGTGGCTTACTCATTGGCTTGGTTTCTGCTTCCACCACTATTGGAAAGATTTTAGTGCAAAGGTTGCTGTGAATTAGGGAAGGAGATTTGGGGAAGGCATGAATTTGCACTATAATTTCACCACTAAGATGATCAATTTTCCTCAGTTTCTTGGGACACTCTATGGTTAGCTGGGAAATACATCCTTCATTGTTTGGCTCTGACACCTAATTAAGGCAGTGATTGTTCACTGATCTCTCATCCTCTTGTTGCAGGGTCAGAATAAAATGCAATTTAGAAACAACACAACAAGTCTCTCCTGCTCTGTACTGGGTCCATGGCTGTGCTGAATAAAATTATTCACTTTTTCCTGCCCTATTTCCTTTTTGCTTTCATGGAATTTCTATTAATCTGTTCAGCAATTACCTGCACCATATATTCCAGAATTCCATCAAATTTTCTGAGACTACTATTTCACAATGCTTCATTTTTAAAACTTTCTTTAGTTAGATTCAGACATTTTGAGGGAAGAGATAGGGGATAAAATTCCAAGTTAAAGAGTCATTCTAAAATCAGAAAAAAACAATAAACATGTTTAGTAAATTGTTTCACACAATTTTAGAGAGAATAAAATATCTGAGATAAGGAAAATATATTGTCTGAATTACATTTCTAAAAACTATTTAGAAACAAGACTATTTTTCCTGTGTAAAACTGTGTTGCTATCTTTCAGTTAAAATTGCAATTATTAAAATAAGTTAAAAATTTTTCAAAATAAAATAAGGTTAATTTGGCCTGTTAAGAATATCAAGAAAGGGCTGGGTGCTATGGCTTACACCTGCAATTTCAGCACTCTGGGAGGCTGAGGCAGGTGGGTTACTGAGGAAGAGTGAGACCCCATTTCTAAAAATAGCCGGGTGTTGTGGAAGTCGTCTACCTCCCAGCTGCTTGAGAGGCTGAGACAAGAGGACTTCTTGAGCCCAAGAGTTTATGAAGTTATTGTGAGCTACGATGATGCCCCAGCACTCAAACCAGGGTGACAAAGTGAGACTGTGCCTTAAAAAAAAAAAAAATATATATATATATATAACAAATTATATAACAATTAACCATGCCAGAGAAAGAGAAGGATTTCCAAATGCAGCTTATGTTTGGAAGTGAATAAAAGATCAGAGACCTGAAATTCTTAGAACTGCTAGCCTGTGAATGGTCACTAAGTTAATCATTAGTACTATCTATATTACTGTTTATTACTGAAAGTAGTAACACTGAGCCAGATGATGGATATTTATATACACACACACAGAGCCAGGTGTGGTGCCTCACACCTATAATCCTAACACTCTGGGAGGCCAAGGTGAGTGGATTGCTTGAGTTCAGGAGTCCCACCAGCTTGAGCAGAGTAAGACTCCATCTTTAAAAAATAGCCGGGCATTGTGGCAGTCACTTGTGGTCTCAGCTACTCAGGACCTACTGAGGTAAGAGAAACACTTGAGCCCAAGAGTTGGAGGTCTCTGCGAGCCATGACACTACAGCACTCTACCGAGGGCAACAAAGTGAGACTCTGTCTCAAAAAAAAAAAAAAAAAAAAAAAAAAAATTCGTTTAAAATAAATAAATAATCAGATATACACAAATACACACATACAATTAAGTCAATCAAAAGAAAGGAGGTTTCTGTGTGACGTTTCCTACCATCTTGTGTTTGCACTCTGAGAAAAAAAGAATTGGAGGCATTCTGGGAATCCGAAAGATGATGTGAATAAAAAGCTTACACTGATATTTCGTAAGATTTGCAGAAAATGGTTTTAAATTAAAGTGCTTGCTAAGAAGTCATAGAAGATACTTCTAAAGACTTAAACGCTACAGGAAGCTGGATGTAGGTTACAAAGGTCAGGCAGAGACCCAGGAATAGAAAAATGCTAAGAGTTCCAATCTGTGGATGTCCACGTTCACTAAAGGTTCTTTGTGAAGGACATTCTAGAGGGCTCGGGGAGGTCACCAGTGGAAAAGGAGAATGCTGTGAATTCTGAGAGGATGTTGTTGTGCTTATCTACATCATAAGTTGCAGTAAAATATTGTCCCTTTTATACTCTGGAATAGTAATTACTAATCTATGGATAGATAGGTCACATCAAGGAATAGCATCGGATTTACAAACTTACCTACTGTATATTCACAATAGCCTTACAGAGAATCAGCAGCATCTTACACATACATGAACACATTTTCAAAAGTTCATGAGAATAAAATATAATAATTAATGATAGTGAATGTCAAGTCATTTTACAGTATTATTTGTCAATTTTCACATACTGATACTCAAAATGCGATAGTATCATATGTAAAGAGGGAGAGTGTGTGTGCATGCCTGGCCAAATAGACACACACACACACACACACAATTATGTCTACACACATACAAAGAGACAGAGAACAAATATGTTCTTGTTTTTTCTCTAAGATGTCCTCATACTTAAAAAATTTAAGAGCTACTGCTAGAGAGAATGAGACGACTCTGTGACCTCAGCTATCATTCCCTGAGGGTATTGTTAGAAATCATTTATCAGATTATCATACTGGTAGTTCTCATGCCAGATCACATTTCTATGTAACCACATTCTTGAAAGAATCACTTGAAAAATGGAACACTTCAGGATTTGAGCAAATGTACTATAGGTATAGAGCTTATAAATTTTCTGATAGTAAACTTCCTTGACAAACTGTCAAGTCTAACCATTTAGGGCCAGACTATCTTTCAGAAAGTGTGCTCCATATGTTACATAACAAATATTTTAGCTAAGAATTGTGAGACCCATCTTTCATGATTCTAGAACCTAATCTATTTCTCTAACCACTATTTGTACTTTTCATTATTTATTCATTTTGCTATATTTTCTTTTCCTTATCAATCATCTTTTCCTCACCCTAATCATCATATATAATTTTGATTCTGATTTTCACTTCTTCTTTCAGCAAAGTATTATACAATTACCCCTAGACATAGCCATGTCATCTTTTTTAGTCAAATATTTTCATGCCTGTTCCAGAACAGTGATGGCTCAGGCTTGTACATCATATTGTGTTTGTTGCTCAGGCTTTTGGAATGACAACCATTCCTCTGCCTAAGTAATAGTTTATAAAGGCATGTGGAGCAGAGATTCAGTTTTCTTTACTTGTTTATACAAGTATAATAACTATTTAACTATTTATGAGCAAGACATCATTTTTGGTATGGAATAAATTTTATCACAATGGATTTGCACATCTTAAGCATATATATTAGGTCATTGCATCTGAAATGGTGGATTTCAAATCAAAGTTTCGTTTATTATATCTGAAACAAAAAGCAGTGCAGTTAATCAAAGTATGTGCCTAACCTATTGACACAGTTTGTCCATCTTAATTGTGGCTTATGTATGTCAGCAATGAATAAGTAGAGATGAAATTGTCCAAGCCATTTTCCACAGCTTGTTGAGAATTGAATATTTTTCCTTGCAAGAAGTGGTCAAAAGCCTGGAAAAAGTGGTAGTCAGTTGGTGCAAGGTCTGGTGAATATGGTGGTGGCAGAGAGTTTCCAAGTCCAGATAAGTTTGAGCAGGGTTGTTGGTATGACATGTGGTCAAGTGTTGTCTTACAACAGGATTGACATGTCTCTATTAACCAATATTGGCTACTTAATTGAAAGCATCCCCATTTTGTCTAATTGGTTGGAGTAGACATTTGCTTTAACTGATTGACCAGGTTTCATGAAGCTGTAGTGGATTATAGCAGTCCTAGATCATACAACAGACACCATTAGCTTTTTTTGATGACTATTTGGCTATGAAAGTATTTCACCACTTCATCTTCATTCAACCATTATGGTGAATGCTTGCAATTGTCAAAGACAATTCATTTTTATCACATATAACAATACTTTATAGAAATGATTCACCTCTATGTTGGGACAGCAAAGAAAGACAAGCCTTAAGACAATTTCTTTTCTGACACTCATCTAATTCATGCAGAACCCATGTATCCAGCTTCTTTACCTTCCCATTTTGTTTCAAATGGTCTGATATTGTTGGAAAAGTATCATCAAACCTTGCTGCTAATTCGCACATAGTTTTAGATGGATTCACTTCTACCGTAGCTTTCAGCTCGTGATTATCCACGTTGGTGTTGGATCACCCACAAGACTCATTTTCAAGATTAAAATCACCAGAAAGGAACCTATCAAACCATCGGTGTACTGTGCATTCATTAGCCACATCCTTCCCTAATACTTTTTTGATATTTTGAACTGTCTGCACTGCGTTGGTTCCACGATGAGACTCATAGTCAATAAATGATGTGAATTTTTTTACTTGTCCGTGGTTTCACAAAAATTGCTGTAAAAACAAAATTGAAATAAGCCAGATGTGTGTTTGAAAGATGATAATGTACTTTCACAATAAACACACACACATACACACACACATGCACACACACACACACAAGAATTGCCAATATGAAATGTCAGAGATATCAAATTATCCCTGTCAAATTTAGTATTTAAGGAAACCAAACACTTCATTCTTAATAACCAAATACATTCTTAATAACCAAACACTTCATTCTTAATAACCTAATATAATATGCATATAACTGTATGTATGTATACTGAACAGGAATGCTGAACCAAGAAAGTAAAAATGCTTTAAGTATGCTAGCCCTCAGATGTAGCAAGCACATCTATTGTCACATCTAATAACTTGGTTATAATAAACACCCCCAGTCCCAGCTCTCTTAAACACTGGGATAGGATCCAGTTTACATTCTTTAGAGTGACCTTGTCTAGATATTTAGTATCTAAATTCATTCCTAATAAAAAGTCAATAAATGCTTACTTGAATGAATAAATCAATTAATTAGTAAAATAAATTTATGAATAAATAATGGATCAAAATAGAGGATAGAAAGCTAATTTGAACCTCATCTACTTTTGATCATGTAAGTAAAGGATAGCTTTTACTAAATTACTTCTTGACAAGTCATCAGTGGGTACCTCTTGACAGTCATTAGTGGATTCATGAATAAGAGTAAGGTTCTAAATTGAAATCTCTAAGGTGACCAACACAGGTGTTAAAATCGCTAAGGTGACCCGATATAGGTGTTTTGCCTTTCAAACGATCCAACAACATCACCTCCTTTGTAGCATTTTGTTCCTCTGTTCACCTGCTTATATTGTGAAATGCATTGGAAAATATATCTTTCATGCAAAATGTGTACATTTTATTTGACCATCTTTTTTTTTTTTTTAATTACCTTTTCATCTCCACAATCATGGTCATCTTTCAACAAGTGGCAGGACAACAGTCTCACAATCTTCATTCAGGAAATAATATTTAAGGTTCATTTCCTTCTAATTAAAGCATCCTCTGATGAGCTGCCCAGTGGAATAAAGTTTCATTCCCTGACAATCCTTAGCCCCACCCCGCTGATCTCTTGTACAATGTGAACAAAAACTTCTAATACCAACTTACTAAAAGCATCTCTCTGCAGCCCTGCCTGTATCTTCACTTAGCCCATTTTACTTTTCACTGCAGTCTTTCTGAGATGGGGTGAGTGTTACTATTGTTTAAAGGCAAAATATATCTTCAAGAAAAGCAGCACTAAAATCCATCCATCCTGTTAATTGCCTGGGAACAGCGTGAAGACAGAAAACTTAGAGTCAGCACTGCGTGGTTTGTTTTTCCTCCTTTGGATTTCCAAGTGAAAATAATTACAGGAAAGCCTGGAGTTACTACTGCTTGTAAGGCAGGGAACTTTTTTTTTTTTTTTTTAACTTTCCTATGATTTTTAAAACTTCAGCAGTGTGAACTTTGCTTTGCATACTTCTTTGAGAATTTCACAATGTCAGCTTTCAAATTGGAAATGAATAATCTTTCTCCTGAAGGCATCAGCTGTGAACATGCTTCAAACTCAGATTTTACTTTAACCTGTGTGACTGAACTTTCTGGGGATTCCAGTCAATTGGAACTTCAGCACTGCAGTTCTGTCCCTACTGGTAAGTGAACTTATAGTTTAGATGGGTATGTTGGAGTATCTTAATAGTCGTCCTTCTTTAAAGTCTAACTTGTACAAAATAAATCTTGATGTCATCTACTTTGTGGTGGAATAGCTGATGCTAATTTTATTTTCCTCAGTTATTTTTTCCCCAAAATTTAAAAATAAATTTTTGCAAATATAGCAGGGGGCTGAGGGGTTTGCATATAGAGTGAAATGTCAAAAAAACTCAGTAAACTCAGGAAAGTGTTAATAGTAAAATAGACTATTTTTCCTCTGAATACTCAGGACTGTCAAGGTTTAGTTTACTTTGGAGTGACTGATGATATCAGGGATTTATCCATAAACTGTAGAGAAAAATCTGGCCATCATCAGTTCATTTCTTTTATTTCTGACTCCTTTTACATAGTTGGATAAAGGATAATTTATGTGTTTTACCTTTTCATTAAGAACAGGGAAGAGAATATTTCTTTTAGATATGTTATTTTATGACCTGACTTAGTGATTCTACATGAGTTGACAGTGTTGATGGAATGCAATGTGAAGAATATATATATATTTTGCGACCTATGGGTGTTACTTATTCAAAATCTCACAGTTTTCCTTCTTGCTCTGTAGTTTGGAGGGAACAAGGCTATACAGTAACAGTTTGCAATTCTCAAAAAATTCTGAGGGTTTGTTTTATGTTGAACAGCTTTGATATTTTAACAATGAATTATGCTTTGTAGAAAACTTTCATCTCATGAATAGATTATATTTTAAATAGTGTTATAACATTGCGTGATTATTTTATATTTTTTCATAAAGAAAAGCATTGTAGTGTGCATGGAAAAGTTGAGCAAGGATTTCATAGCCCTGGATGTTCCTGGGCATTGATTTTTGTTGAATGAAAAATGCTTGGAGAAATAGTAAATTCTGTTTCACAACCTATAAGATTCTTCTAAGAATGTTGGCATTCTTCTGTAGTCTGGATTATTTGAAAATAGCTCTTAGGTGACCCATAAACAATCACAGATTTGTCCATAGATTCTTGTGTATTATATGTGTTGTTTTGTGGTGTAAGGAGTCTGTAATCAGCAGCTAAGACATCCTTCTGTAAATTTTCATTCAACTGTGAGAAAAATGATCTCTATGATTTTTTTTTTTTTTTTTTGGTTAAATTGAGAGTCTTATTGGGTATTGATTTTTCCTAGAAGAAGGGACATCAATTCTTTTATACATAGCTTTACACAGTAGAGTTGGCTGGGGAAAAGAGATTTATAACCAAAGTATTCTACATTTTTATGATAGTTTAAATATTCATGCTCTTTTCACCATTTTTCATCTTACAGTCATCTCCATCAGAGTTAGCACATATAGTCCCTTAGATTCAACTATTGCCTTTATGCAGTTGACCTACACCTCTTAGCGTAGGTGTAATGTCTTTCCCCAGCTGCACACTACAAAGATCCCAGAAGATACGTCCACCCTGTTATCCTGGCAGTGCCTCAAATTCAACCCTTCTCAGCTTAGGTACCTATAAAGGCCTCCTTTGGGTGTCCTTATTTTTGCAAGGATCCCAAAGTTATCTCAGATATTACTTGTATTTATTGCAATGGCATGTGTGTGTTTCTTTAGATGCATATTAGTTCAATAGCTATTTTTTTTCCTCTTTGTCCACCATGGTGTCCCACAACTCAACAGTGTGCCTGGTGGTAAAAATGTCTTAAAAACATTAAAAGCCTTTTAACTGACTGACTGCTTGGCTGAGCAACTGAAAGATTCTCTTTGTTTCCTCCAGCACAGGCACCTGTGTAAAGTCCTGACCGTGCTCACTTCCTCCAGGTTTTAATAATAAGCTTCCTGCCCACTGACAGCAAGAAAATCTCTGAAACACAAGTCTGGCCCATTTCCATCTTTTTTTTTTTTTTTTTTTTTTTTTTACAGTTTCTATAACTCTTTGTAACCTGTATCATAAACTTGGTGCTCAAGATCTAAACTTCAACTTTTCAAAGGCTTTTTTAGCCTCATTTAATCTTCATATATGTCATAACAACAAATTTACACTTTCCCATTACTGTTCATATTATTCTTTCACAACAATTTTCAACAACTCTTTCCCTCTCCCTGCATTTATTAAGATCTCACTGAGATAAATATTATCTTCTTCCCAAATGCCTATGTTTACCTCTCTGTTTAAAGGAATGTCTACAAAGTATTCATCTTGTATAGAAAATGTTCACTTCTCAATTTTTGTTATAAATACGTAGCTCCAGGTTACCTATTAGATTGTTCCTTGGGGTGAAAATCCTTTCCCAATTATTCATGGTGAATGAATGATGTACATGAAATAAATGACCAAATTATTGTTTGCATAGATGAAATAGTATATCTTTTTAATGAGTTTTCTGTGATAAGGAATATTTGTTTAAGAAAGTCCAAGAATGCTTATTCTCACTTGTAAGTGGGGGCTATATAATGTGTATACAAGGACCTAGAAAGTGCGATAGTAGCCATTGGAGACTCAAAAATGTGGGACGTACAACAAGGATGAGGATTAGAAATACCTGCTGGGTACCATGTACACAATTCTAGTGATGGTTGCACAAAAAGCACAGACTTCACCGCTACACAGTACCACACAACACAACTATACTTGCACCTGAATCTGTAAGAATTAAAAAACAAAATAAAATTCCCTGATTGAAAAAGGAATATTTTTAGATGAATTTTTAAATGTATTTCTTTTTCAAGAATATTACATGTGAATTATCACACAATTTGCTACTCGATGCTGCCATTGTTTAGAATACAATGTGGAATTTGTCCTTTATTTAAAATTTTTATGGAACATTAAATAATGTAGAACCTATTTTGTAGGCTTGATCTTCTTGCCCTATTTTTAATACTGTCAAGTTTTAAGTATTCATTGAAAATATATTTATTGAATACTTAGAACTGGGTGGTAGTAGCCGAGGTGTATATAGGAAAATGAAAATAAGTTGATAGCAGATGTATCCTTTTTGATACAAATGTATAGATGTTTTGATAGAAATGTATCCTTTTAATCTCAATAATGTGACAGTACATTTTAACCTTTATGTACACATATTCCTAACATAGAAAAATCAATATATAACTAAAGAACTATAATAAAAGCTGGTTCATAGAAAGTCGAGCAGGTATATCTAAAAGGAAATGTCCCTTTGGCATCAAAACCAGTACTTAACAGATATTTCAAACATACAGACTCTCAACCGTTTTCACGAAAAGTCTGTGAGTTAAATGTTCATTTATCTAAAGTCTATTCAGTAGAGGGTGAATCTGAAGACCAAAGGAGCATTATAACCGGACCAAAGTCACAAATACACAGTACGGGGGAGGCAGGGAGAGAGGGAGAGAACAGGGGCAGCCGAGAGACCTAAGTGAAGAGCTCTTAGTGTGTTCTCTCCCTGAAGTCACTGTTTGTTTTTTTCCCCAATATCACTTGAAAAGCAAGTTTAAAAATAGTATCATGGGGGGTGGGGATAAAATGCTTATTTGTATTCCATAAGTATATTTAATCTATAAGCAGTAATCACTAATTATAATATAAATGTCCTGTCTGGATTATGAAATGTGCTCTAAGTAACTTATAAGGCCAGAAACATTTCATCATAACAATTATCATAGTCATCCTCATCACCATTTCAGTATCAATGATAAGCATATCTGCAGCATTTCTCATGTATCACTGTAAATTTTATATGTCTCTCTATAGCAGGGGTGGCGAACACGTGGCTAGAGCCGCATGCGGCTCCCGGCCAAAATGAATTTCGGCTCTTTGCCTCTTATCATTATTTTGTATACTGTGGCTCTTTGCCAAGTTTGGATTTTGTTATGCTGCTTCTGAGGAG
>CAUYPK010095515.1:0-31580 GCA_963574355.1 Loris lydekkerianus | reverse complement strand
CAAAGATTTTTTAACATGTAAAAAAAAAAAAAAAAAAAAAAAAAAAAAAGAAGAAGAAGAATCTAGACGTAGACCTCACAGCTTTCACAAAAATTAATTGAAGGTGTATCACAGACCTAGTTTTAATGCTAAAAAACGTAAAATTTCTAGAACACAACACATAAGAAAACTTAGTTGACATTGAACATGGCTATGACTTTTTAGATACATATAAAAATAGGTACATTTCATTAAAATTAAAAGGTTTGCAAAACAGTATCAAGAGAATGAAAAGATGAGCAACAGACTGGGAAAAATTATTTGCCAAAGATGTATCTGATAAAGGACTGTTATTCAAACTACACAAAGACCTTAACAGACATTTCACCAAAGAATATAAACAGGCAGCAAATAAACATATGGAAATATTTAGGAAATGCAAATTAAAATAATAATGAGATACTTCTTCAGAACTATTAGAACTTCCAAAATCCAGAACACTGCCAACACGAAGTGCTGCTGAGAATATAGAGCCACAATAACTCACATTTATTGATGGTGGGAATGCAAAATAATATATCCGCTTTGAGAGATAGTTGCACTTTCTCGTAAAACAAAGCCATACTCTTGCCATATGATCCACCTATTGCACTCATTCCAACCTACCCAAAGGAATTGAAAGTTTATGTCCACACAAAAACCTGTACGGTGAGGGTTATAGTGGGCTACTTTTCATAATTTCCAAACCTTGGAAGCAACCAAGACATCCGTAGATGAATGGATAAGTAAATTATGATGTAGCCAAACACTGGAATGCTATTCCAAGCTAAAAATAAATGAGCTATCAAGCTATGAAACTACATGGAGGAATTTTATCTGCATATTACTAAGTGAAAGATACCAATCTGAAAAAGCTAAATACTATATGATTACAATAATTTGACAACCTATAAGAGGCAAAACTATAAAATCAGTAAACAGATTGATGTCTTCCAGGATTTGAGGGCATGGGAATAAATGGGCAGAATATCTAATAATTTTAGGGCAATGAAAATAACTGTGTGATGTTATTATGATGGATACATGTCATTATTAATTTGTCCAAACCCAAATGTACAATATGAAGAGTGAAGCATAACATAAACCATAGAATTTGGGTCATTATTTTGTGTCAATGTAGATTGATCAATTATGATAAATGTATTGCTCTATCAGGGAATGTTGATAGTGGAGAAGGCAATGCATCCATTGAAATGGATGCATATGCGAGAAATACCAGTCTTTCTCTCAATTTTGTTGTTAAGATTTCTTTGAATAAAGGTCATTTTATTTATTTATTTATAAAATTCAGAATAATAAGAGGGTACAAATCTTCGGGTTCCATGAAATTCTTTTTTACAGTTTGTGTCAAAGTTGTAAGTGTGCCCATCAACTGATTAGTGTGTATTGTAGCCATTAGGTGTGAATTCCTCTCTTCCCTCCTGTCCCCTTTCACCTGCTTGCTTTCCATTGAGTTTTACTACCAAATATGCACATGAGTTCTGATTGTACAGTTCTAATTTAATAGTGAGTACATGAGGTGTTTATTTTTTCATTCTTGAGAGATTTGACTTAGAAGAATGGTCTCCAGTTCCATCTGGGTTGTTATAATAGGTATTAGTTCACCATTTACTTTTACAACTGAGTAGTAATTCATGGTATACATATACCACATTTTAATAATCCATTTATGTATTGATGGGTACTTGGATTGATTTGGCTTCACATTTTAGCAATTGTTAAGGATTCTGTTATTCATTCACTTGAATGTTTATTCAAGTGCAGATGTCTTCTTAATAAAGTGACTTCTTGTATAAATAGTGAGATTGCTGGATCAAATGGTAGGTCTACTTTTAGTTATTTGAAGTATCTCTATATCACCTTGCGTGGAGGTTGTACCAGTTTACAGTCACATCAACAGTGTATAAGAGTTTGTTTCTCTTGATACACTGATATCAATTGTTGCAATTGTTTTCAGATTTTTTGATATAAGTCCTTCTTACTGGAATTAGGAGATATCTCAGTGTGGTCTTGATTTGTATTTCTGTGATGATTAGTAATATTGAGCATTTTTTTCATGTGTTTACTGAAAATTCATCTATGTTCTATTTAAAAAAACTTCTGTTCATATCTTTTTACAAATTTTAGGGAGTTATTTGATATTTTCTTGGTGATTTGTTTGAGTTTTTAATAGATTTGGGTTATTAGCCCTTTATCAAATGTTAAGCATGCAAATATTTTCTTTCATTATGCAGATTGGCTATCTGTTTGCTTTCCTTTGATGTGCAGAAGCTTTTTGGATTTAATCAGGTCTCATTTGTTAATTTTTTCTTGTTGCTGTGATTTCCTTTTGGATCTTCCTCATAATTTTTTTTTCCTAAACCAATGTCTTTAAGAGTTTTTCCAACATTTTCTTCTAGAAGTTTTAGTTTTATGCCTTAGATTTAAGTCTATTATCCATTTTGAATTAATTTTTGTGGGTGGTGAGAAGTGCCATTTTAATCCTCTACATGTGGTCATCAATTTTCCCAGTACCATTTGTGGAACAGGGATTCTTTTCCCCAGTGTATGTCATGGTGTGCTTTGTCAAAGATGAAATGGCAATATAAGTGTGGTTTTATATCTGGGTTTTTCTGTTCTGATTCATTAGTTTATCCCACCATTCTTGTGCCAGTACTATGCTTTTTTTGTTACTATGTTGTAGTACAATTTTGAATGTGATAAAGTGATGCTATCTGATTTATCCTTTTTGCTTAAGGTTGCTTTGGCTATTCATACTCTTTTCTGGTTTGACATGAAGCATAGAATTTTTTTTTTTTATTTGTGAAAAATAACATTGGTATTTTAATATGAATTGCATTTGAACTATAGATCATTTTGGGTAGTACAAACATTTTAACAATATTGATTCTACCAATCCAAGAGCATGATATATTTTCTGATTTGTTTACATCCTTTGTGATTTCCTTCCTCAGTGACTCATATTTCTCCCTGTAAAAGTCATTTTACTTCCTGGTCAAATATATTCCTAGATATTTTATTTTCTTTGTTGCTATTGTGAATATTGTGAGTCTATGATTTTATTCTCAGCTTGACTGTTGTTGTTGTATAATAGTGCTATTGACTTGTGTACATTGATTTTGTAACCTGAGACTCTGCTGAATTTATTTATCAATTCTAGGAATCTCTTTGGTGAATCTTTGAGGTTTTCTAGATACAAGATCATATTGTAAATAAAAAGTAATCGTTTGACCTCTTCTGTTCCCAGTTAGATACCCTTGATTTCCTTCTCTTGTCTGATTGTTCTGGCTAGAACTTCTAGCACTATGTTGAATAGAAGTGACGGTGGGCAACCTTGTCTAGTTCCAAATCTAAGTGGGGATGCATTCAATTTTCTGCATTCAGTAGGATGTTGACTACAGGTTTGTCATATCTGACTTTTATAATTTTAAGTATGTTCTATTTATGCTTATTTTGTTATGAATTCTTATCAAAGGGTGGCAAATTTTGTCAGATGCTTCCTCTATGTCATTGAGATGATCATGTGGTCTTTGTTTTTTATTTTTATGTAGTAAATCATATTTACCCATTTGTGTATGCCTAATCATTCTTACATCCCTGGCATGAAGCCCACTTAATCATGGTAGATTATTTTTTCAGGTGCTTCTAAATTTGGCTTACTATAATTTTCCTACATCACAAAAGCCCAAAAATACAGATGTTGGTGTGGATGTGGGGAGAAGGGAACACTTCTGCACTGCTGGTGGGATTGCAAATGAATACAGCCTTTTGGGAATTAAGTATGGAGAATTCTCAAGGAACTAAAAGTTGACCTCCTGTTTGATCCTGCAATTCCATTACTAGGTATCTACCCAGATGGACAAAAATTATTTTTTTCATTCATTCGTTCATTTATTCAATGTAGACATTAGATCAGAATCTAGCAGAAAAGGCAGATAAGCTAATAAGTAAATAAATCATTATGAATTATTTACTTGAATATTGAAAAAAATTCCATGAATTTCATGAATAGAAAGATATGATACATAAGTTGGAGAAGGATTGTTATTTGTCCTGGGCAGAGAAGATCTAACTTAGATGTTCAAATCAAGATTAGAAGGGCAAAAGGAGCGAGCTATGTGAAGGACTAGATAGGCAGGACAATGTAGGCAAAGGGAAGAGCCAAATCTCTAGAAAAGAACTGATTATTAAATAGTAAAACACCAATTATTTCACTTCAAGTTTTATTTACATATGTTCAATAACAATAAAAATTCTTGGTGCAAAAAGGAAGATAAATTACAACTTATTGATTATTTTTAGGTTCATTTCAGATACTCTGTTGTAAAAAATTATAATATATACTATTGTAAAAAATTATTTTACAACAATGACATTTACTCTAGAATTTTTATTTCAGCCCAATTCATAATTGCCAAGTCATGGAAGCAACCCAAATGCCCATCAACCCATGAATGGATAAAAAAATTGTGGCATATGTATACCATGAAATACTATGCAGCCAAAAAAGAATGGAGCCTTTACATCTTTTATGTTTACCTTGATGGAGCTACAACATATTCTCTTTAGTAAAGTATCTCAAGAATGAGGGAAAAAGGACCCTATGTACTCAATACTATTATGAAACCAATATATAATCACTTACACATTCATATGAATGATAAATCACATATATAGTCCAGAAAGAAGGAGGAGAGAGAAAGGAGAGGGAAGAAGAGGGGAGGGGAGAGGGCAAGTGGAGGGAGGGTGTTTGGTGGGATTTTGCCAAATGTGCACAATGTAAGGGTATATTTCAAAACAACTCATAGTATATTATAAATGTCTTATGACAAAATATAAGTAAGTGAGGTAATGGTTCTATTAATCATTTTGATTTAAGCATTCCACATTGTATATCAAATCATCGTGTTGTACCCCATAAATGTATACATTTATGATTTAATTAAAAATGAAGTTTAAAAAAGTTACTGGAAAAAATAGTATTCAGTATTATTGCATCTGTATTTATAAGAGATATCTGCTGTAGATTTCTTTTTTCTTTTTTTTTTCTTTTCTTTGTCCTTTCCTGGCTTTGTTATGAAGGTGATACTGATGTTGTAGAATGAATTGAGAAGGATTCTTTCCTTCTCAATGTTACGAGGGACTTAGGCCCCATTCTCAATCGTCTCAAATAGAGTAATAGCCTAGAATTTTTTATACTGGAAAACTAAATTTCTTATATTAGGGAGAAATAAAGACTTTCTCAGACTTGCAAATACTGAGGAAATTTGTCAAGACCAGACCAGCACTGCAGGATGTGGTCAGATCTGCATTATAACACACCACTCAGCACAATAGATGTACAGCAAAGTAAAATCATCCAAATACAAAAGTTATGATCCCAGATACCAAAGTGACTCAAGAAATAAAATGAAGCAATAAAGTTCTGCTCAATAGGATGAACAGATATCTATTCCACTTATTCTTATGAATGTGAATGGATTGAATATTACTCTCAAGAGACGTAAGCTAGCTTAATAAAGTAAAAAGTGCAGGCCAAGTATATGTTAAGTCCTGGAAATGTATGTAATCCACAAGGTGGATTTAGACACAAGGTGAATGAGTGGAAAACAATATTTCATGCAAATTCATACCAAAAGAAAGCTGGATAATTGGGAACTTCATAACCCCCTGACCAAACTGGATAGATCCCCAAACAGAAAATAAAGAAACTCAGGACTTAATTGAGACTACAACAAATTGGTCTCATAGACACACAACATTCTCCAAGACTGATAACATTTCAGGCACAAAATGTGTCTCAACAAATTCAAAAAATATATAAATTATACCATGTATCTTCTCAGGCCACAGTGAAATAAAATTAGAAGTCAAGGTCGGGCACAGTGGCTCATACCTGTACTCCTCGCATACTGGGAGGCTGAGGGGGGTGGATTGCTTGAGCTCACGAGTTCGAGATCAGTCTGAGCAAAAAGTGAGACCAATCTCTACTAAAAACAGAAAAACTGAGGCAAGAGGATCACTTGAGCCCCAAAAGCTGTGAGCTATGACACCATGGCACTCTATCAGGGCAACAGTTTGAGACTGTGTAAAAAAAAAAAAAAAAAATTAGAAATCAACTTTATTTATTTTATTTTATTTTATTTTATTTTATTTTATTTTATTTTATTTTTTGCAGTTTTTGTCTGGGGCCAGGTTTGAACCTGCCACCTCTGGTATATGGGACTGGCACCCTACTCCTCTGAGCCACAGGCACTGCCTTAAAAATCAACTTTAATGGAAACACAAAGTTCTACACAAATTCATGGAAATTATAAAAACTCATGGCTGAACCATTATTGTCTCAAGGCAGAAATTAAGATGCAAAACATATGATTCTTCAAACTAAGTGACAAAGGGGGACAGAAGTTATCAAAATCAGTAGAATTTAACTAAAGGAATCCTGAGAGGAAAATTCATAGCCTTAAATGCCTGCAGCAGAAAACCAGGAAGATAGTGAATTAAGAGTCTAATATATCATCTCTAGAAATAAGAAAAAGAAGAGCAAACTAATCCCAAACATAGCAAAAGAAAAGAAATATTTACGGTCAGAGCAGAACTATATGACATCACAAACAAAAGTGTTATAAAGAAGATCAATAGAAAAAAAGTTAATTTTTTAAAAAGATAAATGAAATTGACAGACTTCTTGCTGGATTACCCAAAAACAGAAAAGGAAGGACTCAAAAAATCTCAATCAGAAATGAAAAAGGACATATTTCGACTGATACCACAGAAATACAAAACATCATATTAGAATACTATAAAAACATCTACATATATAAACTGGAAAATGTTGAGGAAATGGACAAATTCTGGGAAAAACACAACCTCCCTAGGCTCATTCGGGAAGAAATAGCCCAACATCGAGTAACAGAATCAAAAAAGAAATACAAACCCATCCTCCAACAACAAACCCTCAGACCAGTTGATTCACAGCCAAATTTTAATAGATTTACAAAGAGAAACTGGTATGTATACTATAGAAATTATTTTTTAAAAAAGTCATTTTTAAAAAGTAAAGCATTCATGACAAATTAACATTATGGCAGGCATGGAATTTCCATATCCCTAATTTCTAGCAAAGTACCTGACACAATATTGATCCAATAAATAAACACTTAAGAATCAATTATAAGTTAATGGAAAGGGAGAAAAAGAAACCAGAGGCTCTTTTTTTCCTCTTTCTACCCAGAATATGTATTTATTTTTTTCATACACATAGTCAAAGTCAGAGTTTTATCTTCTCTTCCTAAGCCTTTTCTTCATTGAATTTGACATCTTCACTTGCTTATATTACTTCCCTAAGGGTTTCTCATGTTTTTTATATCCCCAGTTGTTAATCTCTAAGGTCATCATTCAAGACTCATATTTCATATTCATTTATATTTGCAATGTTTAAGCTAATTTCCAAACACTACTTGCTTCTTAATATAATATATACCTACATATATGATGTCACTTTATACTATGATTGGTGCAGTTCATCCAGAGAAACATGCCATATATCCTTTTATAATTTTAGACAGAGTGTAATTTTTGTTATAAAACTCACAGTATATTTTGCTTCTCAATGGTTTCCAGACATTTTTGTTTTATGATTACCATTGCTTTTAATTTAAGCAAAAACAGTTTGAATGTTGGAGGACTTCTTAATCTTCTTTAACTGCTTTGTGTAACTTGGTCTCCCCTAAGCACTGCAGCTCTGTGACATATTTATTCAATTATCAGTGAAATTCAACTGTAATACATGCAAATAAGGTAACGTCAGACATCTCCTACAACTATTTTATGTATGTGTGTGGATGTTTGTGTGCATATATGTATGTGTGTGTAAGTATTTATTTATTTGTTGAGTAACCTAAATTTCAACATATGTGTATTTGCTTACCCTGTTTTTTGCTGCTTGATAAAATAAATACTAAATACTTACATATGTGCATACATGTCTAATACAAAAATGCAAGATGTGCTACTGTGAATAATTTAAAAATAGCACATATGCAGAGCAAATGAAGTTCAAAGACAATAAAAATATTGAGAATGGTTTTATGGAAAAGGAAGCTTTTGAATTGGTCCTTGAATAAAGAACAAAAGTCAGCCAACAAGCCAGGGGCCAATACATTATAAGCAGCGGGCCCCACCACATAAAGTCATAGTGGCAAAAATGTGAGCAGTATGGGCAGACTGCGGCCTTCATTTCCAGAGTTTTTGTTTCAGTACGTCCAGGGTGTGGCCTAAGAATTTGCATATGGAGCAAGTTTCCATTTGAGTATGGTACAGATGGTCCAATGACTACACTCAGGGAACTACTCCATTCTCAGGTAGGATTTTACTTCATGCCAGCAAAATGATGGGGCTGCTGTAATTGATGCTGTCAGGCTCACATGCCCAGCCTGAATTAATCTTTGCAGCCTGGATGTTGCAGTTCATGCCTGGATCAAATACCCACCCCTGTATCTGGGAGCAAGGTCACCAGGGCTGAACAAAGTAAGAATCCAGAAAGGATATTTTGTATGCTATCACTGAGGAGCGTGTGGGCAGTGTTGGGACAACGCAAACATCCAATATTCACCAGCTCACAGCTCAGTTTTGTGGTTGAGGAATAGGATGTTTAAGAGAATTAAATAATCCAGATATGGTATGAGATACATTGTTTTAAAGTAATTAGTTTACCATGTAGGTAAAAAGGAACGAAATTATGCTGTTTAAGGCAACATAAATGAACCTGGAAGACCTTATGAATAAGTGAAGCCCAATACTGTCTGATTGCCCTTAAATTAATCCATGGAATCTGAAAGAGTGAAACACGTAGAATCCCAGAGCAGAATGGGAACTACTTGGAGCTGGGACCGGGCAGGGGAAGGAGAGAAAACTGGAAGCGATTAATGAAAAGGTACAAAATTTCAGTTACATAAAATAAAATCTAAAGATCACAACACAGAATTCCACGCCCAGTGATTAACAATATTATGGTCAACAATACTATATCATCTGCTTAAAAATTTGCTAAGAGATCTTAAATTAAATGGTCATATCACAAAAGGAAATATATAAAAAAAGAAAATGACAAAGGAGCTGGTTTGATAAATTTATGCCATTGATAGTGATGACGGTCTAGAGGCTTTACAGGTACATACTTATGTCCAGACACATCAAACTGTGTATATCTACAGCTTTTGTATTTCTATCATACCTCAAGGACCTACTTAAAACACTATCATCTAAATGAGGATGATTTTAGGAGTTAAAGACAACATTAAATATAAATCTATCAGTACAACATTTTAGAAGAGTGAAAAGAATTAAAACTGAAGATCTCTGCTGAAATGTGGTCACAAAGAAAACTTAATGTCTTGCTGAGTCTAGACTTCATGGTCTTGGCAAAAGATACTTTTATCATCGTACTTATGTTACCTAGGGGTTAGTCAAGTACAAGAGGCATTACTAACATGCTAAAGTCATAGAGGGTGCATTGACCTACAGGACACCTGCTTATATTTAACCACCTATGTGACCTTGACACTTGAATTTATCCTTCAAGTGACTCTGATTTAGTTTTTAACTAGTGTCTTGGAGTTGGAGACTAGTAAACTTACCAGTTGGTTTTACAAGACATTTTGGACGTTTTGATCATATATCATTTTTGGATGATTAATTTGCATAAACAAATATTTTATCAGCACATTTAATTAGTTTAACCACAATTGAAATTCTGAGAAACAAAATGAAAATGGTATTAAAGCCTCCAAATAACTTCACAGAGCTCACAGCTGTTTCTGTCACATCTAAAGCTATTTGCACTACGTACCCTGTTGTTATTTATATATACACACGTGTGTGTGTGTGTGTGTGTGTGTGTGGAGTTTCATTATACCCTAGACAGCATTTTGAATGCTATTTTCATTTAGTGGTATACAATATGAAATACATGTATGTTAATATATGCTATCACAAAATCTGTTGTTATTAAGAAAAATGTATGTCCCCGTTCAGTGACTTTGTCTAATCATTTAAGAATATTATTAACAATTGTTAATAACATATATATATATGTTAATAACATATATATATATCTTATATATATATATGCTATAACAGGAACAATTACAGGAACATATATATGTTAATAACATATATATATCTTATATATATATATGTTATAACAGGAACAATTACAGGGACAATGTTATAACAGGATATATTGTTAATAATATATCCTGTTAATGATAATTTTAAGTTTAGAAGATTATATTCATTTTCAAAACATTTCAATATGTAAAAAGCTCAGTGGTTGAAAAAAGAAACCATTGCTATTTACTTGCAAATTACTCGCTGAAAATGAAATCAGTTCAGTATAAACTTGTTCAGTAATTTAAGGGGGACAGCATTCATTCTGTATTCTATGAGAAAGGAAATCAGGCATTTGTACAACATGGCTGATCATGAATTATATCCAGAATGTCCCAAAACGTATAGCTCTTTGTGCAGATACTGTTTTCTTGGATTTGATATTTTATCAGTAATTGTTAACAGCAATTCTTTTTCTTGAAGGAAGTTTTTTTATCTCAAAAATATTTCTTTTTGGCAGAAATAGTTTTTGTAGCTAAGTGGGGCTTACTCAAAACCATAAATGTTGATCTGGTTGATTTATATGTATCTTTTCCAGAAACACCTTGACTAAATTTTCAGAATATCTGCATTGTCCATGAGTTCAAGATCTTCCCATAGGACTGTGATAAAGTTATTGGCTTTTATAGCATTCATTTAAGGAGTTATAGGGAAATCACTGTTTTAAAATTTCATGTGATTCACTACTAGCTATAATACACCAACAACAGATAGATTCCTAGAAAATCTTTTACCAGCAAACACTGTTTTATGAAGAAAAGAAAAACAACAACAAAAAAATCAATATAAAATATTAAAGCCCACTTGAATTTTGAGCTTGTGAAAAGCTTGATGTCTGAACACAAATAACATGGCTTCCAAATAAACTGACCATCTGAGGGATATTTTCACACATTTTAGTGGAAATGGATAATTTAACAATGAGTAGGAAAAGCAAGGGAGTAATTCTTTAAGCAGACCTGCTCCCCTGTAAACTTGCCCTTATGAAAAACTGCCTACAAGCATATTTAAGGGCTTATTGTTCTATTTTCTGTGTATATGAGGTATGATTATACATCTGGGGAATGAGTTATGGAATGGAAAATGTTCCCTGGCTTGAGAGTACAGACAGAGCTGCTCTGGCCTTGCTTTGGCTCAGTGACAACATTTTAAAATTCTACATGCAGCCAGAGTTGAGTTTCAATTTCTCTCAATCAACAAGATAAAAATTATCCTAAATTTGCCCAGGTTGTTTGTTTGATATTATAATCTTGACCAACAAGTGACCACAGCAACTGTGTGTTCAATTACAGGATAACCTTAAAGTATTCTTTCTTTATTTGCTTCTAAATGCTGTTCAATATCTAGACAAGTAAACAAATAAAAATATGTGTAAATATTTGTATCATTGTCCAAAAGACATAGATGAGTAGCAATGAAATAAATGCCTTGACATTTTACTTGGCTCCAGGTGTGTTAATTATGTCCCTCCCTCCCTCTCTCCCTTCTTTTTTTCTTTTCTTCTAGTCTTATTAATTCCAATTGTTTTTAATTTCTTTTTTTGATGATTTCTTCTTTTATAATTCTGGCATTGACTCAGAAAAAGCATTTTTTACCGAAAATTTATTTATTTATAGGATTTTGCTTAAAATGACTCCTGAAACTCAATTGACTTTGAAAGCCAAATCAAGAATGTAGTTCTTCTAGTGGTAAATAGTTCCTAGTTTTCCAAGAATTTGAGACAGTTGTAGTTAATATCTTTCCTTTGGCCTCTGATCTCAAGAGTATCTTTGAGAATTCTATTAATGAAAGGATATACTGAGATAAATCATCAAGGAAATTTCCTGAGACTGATTTTTAGCATTTTTGTGCCTTAATGAGCCTATAGTAGCACATAGTTATGATGTTACTCAACCCCACTTCTTCATAACAACCTAAAAGTGAAAAAGCAGTGATCCAGATGTGTCATCTAAATGACAGTCATAAAGTGATCTGTTTCTCACATGTCAAAGTAGGCATTAAAGACAAATTACTTAAACTTTAGACATAGGTTATGGGTAAATCTTTGAAAATATTTTTTAACAGTACCTACTGAAAAGTAAAGTTTAATACTTAGACTTGCTGAAGGGTCATTTTAATAAATACTATAAAGATTTTATATGTGTTATAAAATCACATAAACACACACTCTGCTCCACCACTGATGTAAAGATTTATATAATAAGAAACTATGAAATACAGAAATACATTTCTGGTGCATAGCAAATAGTATAAAAGTTTTATATATGCTGAGAATTACATTAAAACTCAAATAACTATAGAGTACTATAGATCATTTACCAATGACATATTCAAAAATGATTTTTATTTGTTCAGTTTTTTAAAGCAGAACTTCAAGACGAGCTTCTGTTTCTTGTTGAGAACTAATTCTGTGTATTGTTCGATATCACAAAATCAGAAATGCGATAGTATATTTTTTAACTTAGTCTACCTCATTAGATGTAAAAGGCCCTTAACTTTTGCAGATATAATTATCTACTTTGTCAAAATATGCAGTAGTCAGTATACTTTTTTGTCTCGTTTCTGGAGATGTGTACTTCCTACCTCCCTCACTGTGTTTACAGAGAACATACGGTTTTTGTGTACAGCAAAAGATCTTCAGAATTTCCCCACTTAATGGAGTTTAGTCTAGAATTGCTAGCTGTAAACAAAGATGAGAAAAGGGAATTTTCTTTCTCAGGAACGTGGTTTAGTGTCTGAAGTTTCAGTTTTATGAGCTTAACATGTTTTTATCAAATGATTTCCATTTTGTAAAAAATTCTGGATATTCTTTACATGTTCAGTCTTGCCTAAGGTATAGATTTAATTTTGAATTCTCATAAATCTGTTTACTTTTTTTGTAGTTCGAGGTAAATTGAAAACCTATATGCTGCTTCTTAATTGAGAAAATGAATCCTAATCAATGTCATATTGATCATAAACTTATTATGGGCAAGCACTGTCGTAAATGATACAGGAAATCTGTTTGAACTACGTAGCAGGGCCTGTCGTAGTGATAATAATTTCACTTATACTCACACCTAGTTTTAGAGAAATTGTCTTTTATGTAATAGGATTATAAAATGTTATACCTATTCTCTAGGATGGAAAAAAAAAAAGACCTTCATACAGAATAGAATACATGAACCCACTTGCATTGTGCCAAATAAATGTCACAGACACATGAAGTGTGTAGAAATGTACATACAAGAGGATTGAGTCAGGGGTCCTTTTATGAAAGTCATGTGAGTTGAAATGGCAGCGTTTTATATGACGTGAGCTAACAGAAAAGCCCAGACATGGGAATAGATTTGGAATTGTCAGGACTCTAGGATCTGAGGGATATTTATGAGACCATAACAAGAACTGAATACAGGGAAAACAGATTAGACGGACATTCTGAGCAGTTTGAACTTCCTCCTGAAGTGATGATTAGATATTGAATGCTAGTAATATTAACTACCCTTTGTTGGAAATCCACTGTTTGCAGGCTTTGTTCTGTGCACTTTTTGTGTATTATCCTTAACTTTTTTTACAACAATATTTTTAGATAAAAAAAGTGATAAGAAGAGAAATAGAATAGCTTCACTTTCACAAATTTATTCATTGTGGTAGAAAAATAAAACAAAATGTGTATATTCTGCGTATGCCTGGGGGTTAGATTAAATTGTTTTCGTTTCTATTTTCCTCCATTTTAATCCCTTGCCTACACTGTGGTAAATATGTTCCATATTCTGGACACCGAGCTCAATCTCAAGATGGTAAGTGATCACACTGGTTGTTAAATATAGCTTTCCTCTATCCCAGAGAGCTTCTTACAGACAGTAGGTTTGTTGTCAAGAAAGTGACAATTGAAAAGGCCTTTTATCCTCTTGTGGCACTATGCTATATGTTGTTTGTTTGTTTTCTTTTGAGACAAAGTCTCTATAGAATCCAAGGAATTGAGATACTTATTTGGGTGAAAATCACAGAGCTAGAAAATGATGGATGTTTAATTGCATCCTTCTCTAAACCAACCTTCCACTCTACACTGCGGTCAGCACCTGGTTGATGGCCAGCGTCAAGGTGCAAGTACGCTGTAGGTCGTGTTGCTTTCCTGGTGCTACTCCATGGTACTTATCATTTTTCTTGCCTAAAGCTTGCAAAATCCAGTGACCTAACTTAAAAAAAAAAAAAAATTACTGTGTTCCATTTATAACTATCTTTAGATACTGAAAATATTCAGCTTAACTTCTGAAACCATGTCAGTAAGTCATTCATGTAAAGCCACTTCTGCTGTAGGCTAAAACAAAATAAAGTTGCAAAAATTATTGGAAAGTGAAAGATGGCGTTATTTCTTCCCTTTCCATTGCTAAATGATGATGGAAAGCCATACAACTTTTAAAAGCCCTGTTTTTGTCAATTTGCATAAAATGTTGTATTTCTCTGACTTCCTAAGTTATAAGAAACTAGTTTTTTACTCTTTTCTTTGATATTTACTCAATAACTATATATTTTTAACTTGTATTCATCATCAAGAACACATATTTGAACAAAATATGCAACCATACTAAATACTCTTATCTCTGAAAGGAGAATAGTAAATAGCAAAATTGACTTGGTAGACAGCCATTAGGAATGGCTGTATGTTACCCTAGGAAATATTTAATAAGTTAATGCCATAATATTCTGGCACTCCCTTTAAGGCCCAATTGCTGTATGTTGAACAACTGAATATGATGTAATTTATGAGGTGAACAGGAAGTAAACATATGAGTTTTAGGGCTCAAGCAACTTATTGGATGTATTACCTGTGGAAAGCCTTAGTTTTCTCATTTGTTAAAAACAAATGGTATAAAAACACATGTTCTATTTACTTCATTGTTTGAGAGGAGCTTATATCAGCATGTTAGATGAAGTAAAAAGATCTTTGAAAACTCTAAAGCACATTACATGACATTAAAAGAGTTCTTAAAATTTACCAATCATTATTATCAATACCATTTCATATCCCCTTATTCCCAATTTTTATAATCATTGACAAAAAATCATGCTTAAAATGTGAGGTTCCTAAATGAGGACTTGCCCGCTGTTCTGAACACATGTATCACTGAGGTTTAATCTGGCCAGTGGGGCTGCCAATTTCATCTGAAGGGAAGTTGAAGAGTGATTGCAGCCTAAGTCAACATCACCTTGGGCAGGAGATGTGGGGTCTGATCAGAGCTCTCCTCCTGCTAATTGTGCTCATCACATCTCTCTTGATTCATGTCCTTCCATGCTGAAGTTTGAAAGTTTGAACTAGCTGGTCAATAAACCCCTTACAATTGTTAAACTTCACGTAACTGTGAACCACACCTCGAGATGATGATCTTCTGATGGTGAGTAAAAGTATTTCAGAACACAGGTTTAAAAAAGTCCAAGTAGAAGTTTTGAACCAGTAACTGAGGCAAGGAACTCATGACTTTATGTTGTAGATTTCCATTGATAAATATTTTTATTAAATTAAATTAATTAAAGTGAAGCATACTTTAATACAAGTAGGTATATAGAAGGTCATCTAAAGGGAGATAACTTTTTAGAAAACATAATTTAAAAAATCTCATTTTAAAAGGCCATATGTATTTTAGAAGTTTTCAGATCATTCAATCAACATAGTTTTTAAAAATTAATATTCAAGAAAATAGAGAATGGTGATTGAGAGCTTAAAATTTGGAAGCAAAGGGCCTTGAGTTAAATATTGGTTCCACCCAGTTCTACTATTTATAGCTATGTGGATTTGGTCAATTTTCTCAAATTTTTTGATCCTCCATTTCTCATGAGTAAAGTGAGAATAGTGTGTACCAAACTTATGGGGTAATTATTAATATCAAGTACGAATACATATAAAGAACTAAGTTGAAGGGGTATAGAATATGTGAACACAATATAGCTATTTATATGATAATTTGACTAGTATTTTAATATTAACAATATTTAAAGTTATGAAATTTAAGAATTATTTTCCCCCAAATTTGCACAGTTAGATAGTATGTTAGGAATATGGTCATCTCCATTTTATCCATTTTTCCCAGTCATTTGGATTGCTATACTAACTTACACCAAATACTCTTCAAAAGTTTTCATGGCTTAGAGAATTTTGGTAAGAACTTATGAAAGACTGGAAAATGCACTCATGAAGAAAATGAAGAATTGTTATGGATCAAAAGGGAGGGGGAAAAAAGGGGAGTTTTGTGTATTTTCCCTCAGTTCTTTTACTATTTTTTGCTTGTTTTAACAGGTGAAATGGAAATGCAACTGTAATTAAGTAAAACAAATATTGAAATGAATTTTAAGTTTAGATTACAAACTGGTAGAAAGGGCATTCACTGAAGGTTGCAGCTGCAAGGAAGGAGTTGTCAATATGATGTTAGATCACCAATAAAGTCTGCTTTAGGCACCTAGTCCTTGCAAAGTTTTACATTAAAACCCAGAAAAACAAACAAGGTAACTGAATCATTAGGAAGTTCTCAATCTCAGGATAGAGATACACACAGAAATAAATAAAGAATTGCCTAAAGACTTGATCAGGTGCAGTTGGACTAAAATGATGGGAATTCTGATTCCTTTTCCAGAAAATGGAGAAGTGGCAGCAAAAAGTTCATCAAGGAGATGACTTTGGAAAGTTTTAGATGTTAAGGATTCAGTCTAGAAATGAGGAAAAACATGTAGAGAATTGCTTAATTACTTGTGTGGGCACAAAAGTTTTGGGAAAGTGGCTGTGTAAAAAAGAAAGCCTGATACTTTCTCTACAACTTTAAAAAATAACATACATGTGTATTATGTTGTTTAATTCTCAAACATATTTATAATTTACACTTAAACAAATAATATAAGAAGATGTAGATTTAGTGACTTAGGAAAGCACGCATATCTGATACCTCTCATATACTTTTTCTTATTATTCTGAGTAAATATGTTACACTCACAAGTAAGGTTGAGAGTAAATTAAATCTTAATATAGTTAGACACATTGTTTTAATAAGAAAAAGTATTCAAATGGTAAGGGAATTGAGTTTATGGATTTTAGCATAGTTTAAGAAATATCCAGTTTCTCTAAATCTGCTAAGTGGACTAGCAGATAAGTCTAAAAACTGTAATAAAATATTTACTTAAACTCAACATTGTCTTAACATTTTATTGTGAATGGCAGCAAGATTGCTTATTTATCTTTCTTAGATTAAAAGATAATATCAGCAGATTTAGAGCATGCAAGAGGTTTTTGTGATATCACCCAAATAACATACTTTGTACATGATAGTCAAATTTTAATCACTCAGCCTAGTTTCAACATCCTCCTTGAGTCTTCAAAGTCCTTTTTGTCACACTATATGACCGTGTACACCCCTTGTTCAGCTCCCACTTACAAGTGACTACATGCAATATTTGTTTTTCCCTTCCCAAGATACTTCACTTAGGATAACGGCCTCCAGTTCCATTCAATGCAAAAGGCATCATCTCATTCTTTTTTTATGACTGAGTAGTATTCTATGTGCACACCACATTATCTTTTTCACTCATTTGTTATAGCCACTTAGGTTTATTCCATATCTTTGCAATTGTGAATTGGACCATGATAAACAAACTATTGAGTGTATCTTTTTGATACAATGAATTCTTTTCCTTTGGGTAGATGCCCAGTAGTAGGGTTGCTGTATCAAACGGTAGGTCTACTTTTAGTTCTCTGAGGAATCTCCAACAAAAAACCCAAAATATTCCAATAAATAAAGGATAAAGTTATGTAAGCAAATAAAAGATCTGCTCCTTTGTTAGTGTTCATCTGCTAGCAAAAAGTACAAAATGTTATTTTTCTTAGAATGTATTCAATGACATTATCATGTCTTAAAGTACCACAATGAATCCTTCCTATCTTCTTGTGAAACATTAATCTCTTCAAGTTTTTAGATTTTTCTCTTCCTCATTGCTACCATTATGAATATGTTGTTCATTTTTTATCCTCATTCTATTAAAAAAATAGGGTTCCAAAATAAAGTTATACCAATGATGTTATTGTTTCATAAATATAACTATAAAATATCTTACATCTGCATTTATAATTAAAAGAAATGACACGTTTCTTTACTTATCAACACATTTTAATAAATATTCTCTAATTGTTATCTTTTAAAGAAGCTAGATATAAAGATGATTAAAAAACTGATGAAAATTGAATTATAATCATTATAGCATGTGTAGTAAATCAAGATAATAAGTGTCTCAATTATTATTTCCAGAGTCTTTTGAAAGTTACCTATTTAGGACAGAGAAGGGAAAATAACAGTTATTATAAAAGAAAATATAGGTGGAGATAAAATTAAAGAATGTAGCATAAATTATAATGGTTTGGTTGTGTACAAATTATTTAAACTCATTAAGTTTTAATTTCCTATACACAAAATGGAAAAATTTCACTCATAGTGTTTTTACAACTATGTAAAAACTTGTAAAATACAGGAGATAGGCTTTCTACTTTTCTTCTAAATTCTTTCCAATATTATTCACTCCTGCAAAGGTTGCAAAGCTAAAAACTTTTTTCTCAGTCACCCCTGACATTTTGGATAAGATGCGTGTTTGGCTAACCTAGATGTACTTGCTCAATTTTTGGCAAACAGAAGTGAGGCAAAGGGCATGCTTCAGTTGCTGGTGAAACTTTGATTTGTGCATATTATCTGGAGATATTTGATTTTTTGTTGGCTGTATGTGTGTTAGCAGGAGTCTAATATTAGGGTACTGGCTTCGTGCAAGACAAGATATAGAGCTGGACCTGGTGACCTAAGAGTAGCTTGGGGGAATTGGTAAAAAGAGTTGCTATTGTTGCTACTCATGATGATTTTCTGCCTTTATGAGTTTCCTGATGACAGCAGTGGCCAGGCGGTTCTGGAACTGGTTAGTAAAGGGATAGCTTCCTACACCCTATCCTAGTCTCAATTACAGAAAAGGCCATAGATTCTCGATGGTTCAGTAGTCATTTGTGGACACTCACCTAGACTGTTTCTTGTACCCTTAGACAAATGCCTTACTTCTTCAAGAGGCTTGAGACAACGATGCATTCTGAACAGAAACCTGGCCAATACACTGCCAAGGGCTCGTTCCAATGCACAGTTTACGACAGGCGAGGCACCTGTCAAGATCGTATTGCTTCTCCCCACTCTTTCATGCACTGCACACTTCACAGTAAGAAAGTGCATGTAAGATTTTGAATGTTACTAACATTATGAGATTTTTAATTAGATTTTGAATGAACTCACCATACTGAAAAAAATATCTACAAATATTATTTCCTTTTAATAAATCAAAGTTTATATATACTGAATTATTATTATTATTATTATTGCAGTTTTGGCGGGAGCTGGGTTTGAACCCTCCACCTCCAGCATATGGGACCAGCACCCTACTCCTTTGAGCCACAGGCGCCGCCCTGAAATATTGTTAAATATATGATGAAAGCTTGACATATTGCATGCTGATATAAACATTTAAATGACATCCTCTAGAAAGTATATAGTGGGAGATGAATTATATCCAAATGCAGTAAAAAAATACATCTTTTACAAAAAAAATAAATAAATAAATCAAAGCAAAGCATAGATTGTGGCCAACTACTTCTTTTTCTTGTCCAAAAGAAGTTTACATTAACTTACAGTTATATGTGTGCAGTCCACATTTGATTGCTCCCAAGTTATTTAAAAAGTCTCAAAATTACACTGAATGTGTTTAAAAACATGTGTTGCTGCTAATGTCTTTTGGAAAAACAACTGTAGTGAGTCACCTTGTGGTCATCAAAAACCAAGTCAGCTTAAACAGGAGTAACGAGCACATGGCTGATAAAGGCAGGAGAGCTGAAAGCCTTTGGCTTCTACCTCCAGCAAATTAACAGGAAATGAACAGTTCAGGACATATGGACAGACTAAATATTTTAATTCTTTGACTACATCAAGAAATATTGCACAGGATATCCTTCATGCTGTTCATTTAAGGCAGCTATAATCACCAATACGGCAACGTATTTTTTTCTACAAGCAACGTCTTTGTATCAAGTTATTAAAGCCAAATGACTTGTATTGTATTATGTATTTTTAAACTGCTACTCAAGTTTCACACTTTATAAAATTCCTTGAAATAAAGCAGATAGGCACATTTTGGTGTCTCACATTTACCTGAAGAAAATCTATTTTAAAAGTTTGTAAGGTCCCACAAAAGACTGCCTCTGGAATCACAATTAAAGAATTTAAAATAGCAATAGGAAAGAATGTTGCAATTTATCATGGCTCCTCTCCCAACCTCCCAACTTTAATGATTTTAAAATAAAATGAGGAAGTGGTCAAGAAGTCTCAGATTAGTTAAGAAATTTAACTAAGGGTCACACCTACTGTGTGGTCATTAGCAGTTTAAGTATGCCAGACTCATAGACTTTTATCTATCGTTATCTAATCTCCTACAAATAAGAATAATGAGACAATTTCACATAACAAGAATATGGGTAGGGTAATCCAGGGTGGTTCATATGAACTGATTAGATGAAGATGACAGGATATTGCAGAAAAGGCAACTTCTCTGTTAGATGGGCAATTTAATTAAGCCCAACATTTTTTAGGAAAATTGTGCCCCTTACACTATGTTTAGAGTAATTTCTGATAAAGTGGTACAAACTTCGTCAGGACTATGTGCTGGGATTGGCACAAACACGGTTGAGCTTGGCCAGGACTAGTGTGAGTAATGGAAATAGGTCAGAAGACAATGCAAAAGGGATTAGTGTGTATAGAAGACACGATGAGAACCCAGTAATGCACCTAACCTTGCTTGCTACTTAAACAGTTCAGCAATATCCTTGTTCAGCGCACGTCAAGACCAACTTGCTTCTCCCCACTCTTTCCTCCTCCTCTTAAATGCCAGCTGCACTAAATGTTAGAGAGTCTTCCATGCACCAAACCATTTGATTCTTTGTAATGATATTCTGCATGTACAGAATTTTCCACATATTCAGGAATAATGAACTGAGGCAAAGGGTAGTCAAGATCACATAGTAAGTGCACAAAAATCTCCAACACATTTTCGAGAGTCTAAGTGCATTTGTACCATATCCCATTTGTCTCTGGAGCTCCTAGTGTGCTGCCCTGTGCCTAAACCAGACGTGAGGGTTGCTTTGGATCAAAATCACACACTCTGGGCGGTGCCTGTGGCTCAGTGAGTGGGGCGCCAGCCCCATATACTAAGGGTGGCGGGTTTGAACCCGTCCCCAGCCAAACTTCAACAAAAAATAGCCAGGCGTTGTGGAGGAGCTGGAGGTTGCTGTGAGCTGTGACGCTACAGCACTCTACCCAGGGAGACAAAGTGAAAGTCTGTCTCCAAACAAACACACAAAAAACAAAAACAAAACAAAAACACTCTTACAAGCACATTGCATTCATTATTTTTATTCAGTCCTTAAATTGATATAAAGAGACAGTCACTATTACCTTAGTTTCTACTTAAGGAAATTGAAGTTAAGAATGACTCAATATCTTTGTCAGATTACACACTAGTGTTTAAGGCACTGTCAATCTCTGGTGTTCGGACTCCAGAGCACTTATAACTAAACATCAGGCTGTATATCAGAGATGAATGTCAAAAAACTCTGTCTTTGTTTCTGGTCTTTTAGAGAGTATTTTTATTAATTTCCTCATAGTAAAGTATGTTTTATCTGTAAACATTTTGCACCAAACTTTTGCAATAATTTTCAATTTTATTAAAAATAGTTAGACCACAGTCAATTAATTTAAAAATCTATAGACAGTAGACTCCCTCTGAAAAAAATAGGCACTGAAATTATGTTTCTTAACCTAAAGAATGAATGAATGAATATGATTTTCTCCAAGGTAAGAGTTTTTCAATTGATAATTTGAACTCAAAGTGATAAGAGATGCTGTATGTATTATCTTCATCAGGCTTAAGTTGTAAGTGGAAGTTGATTTGTTCTTGCAATTCTCCACACAAAGAATTTGGTATATTCCTCTATAAAGTGTGTTTTTATCTTCAGAATGGATCTAGACTATAACACAGATGTTTTAGTGAAAAGTATGTTAATACAACTAGACCAATAATTCTAGAACAATTTTATTTTCATTTTTATAACTTTATAGAAATTTATGGGGTCTTAGGGCAATTTTGTTTCATGCAGAGTGGTCAAAGTAGGGATTTATGGTATTCACCACCCAAATGACGTACATTATGCCCAGTAAGTGAGTTTTCATTATCCAGCCTCCTCCCACCAGCTTGACCTTCTAAATTTCCATTTCAGTCATCCCACTATCTATGTCCATGGGTACACCTTATTTTGTATCCACCCATGAGTGGAATATATGATGTTTTCCTTTCTGTATCTGGCTTGTTTCACTAAAGAAAATGACCTCCAGTTCTGTGCATGTTGCTGCAAAAGTCATGATTCCATTCTTTTCATGGGAGACTAGTATTCCATTGCATATTTACACCACATTTTCTTTACCCAGTTATCCTCTGATGGACACCTAGTTTGATTTCATATTTTTGCACTTGTGAATGGTACTGTGATAAACATAATGAGTGCTTCTGTTTTTTTGGTATAATGGCTTTTATTTTCTCCTTGAGTAAATGCTCAGCAGTGAGAATGCTGAACTAAATTTTTTCTGTTTTTAGTTAGTTCTTTGAGGAACTACACTGTTTTCCCTATAGTTTGCTTTGATTTACATTCCTACCAATAGTGTACGAGTGTTTGCTTTTCTGCACATCCTTGAAAACATGTTAGCTGTTTTTTTCTTTTTAGCAATGGTGTTTCAACTGAGCCAGGATATCTCACAAAGATTTAATTTGCATTTTTTGATGATTAGTGATGTTGAGCATTTTTTCAAATATCTGTTGACTATTTCTCTGTCTTCTGTGAAATGTTTCTTCATGTCCTTTGCCCACTCTTCAGTGGGATTATTTGGAGCTTTAATTGTTATTGTTAAGCTGCTTGAGTTCCTTCTATATTCTGGATATTATTTTTTCTGTTGAAGCAGTAGTTTGCAAATAGTTTCTCCCACTCTGTGGGAGAGTATGTTGAGTTCGCTCTTCTCTTCTATTGATTTATGTATCAATTTTTATATAAGTACTATGCTGTTCTAGCTAATATATCTTTATAATATTGTTTGAATTGCCTCCAGCTTTGTTATTTTTCTTAGGATTGCTTTGTCTAATCAGGCATTTTTTTTTAGTTTTATATAAATTTGGCTTTTTATAATTCTGTGAAAAATGGTGTTGGTATTTTCATAGGGATTACATGGAATTTGTGGGGTTTTTAGGGCAATATAGTCTCTTTAAAGATAGTAATTCTTCTGATCCATGAGCATGAAATGTTTTTTAATTTTTTTTAATATTTCTTTTATCAATGTTTTGTAGTTTTCTCTGTAAACATATTTGGTTTTATATATATAATTTTATAGAGTATATATATATATATATATATATAGAGAGAGAGAGAGAGAGAATATATATATATATGATTTTTGTTTTGTATTTGCATTTGATTTTGTTTTGTATTTGTATTTTATAGAGAATATATATATATATATATATATATGTATATATATATATATATATAGAGAGAGAGAGAGAGGGAATATATATATATATACATATATATATGATTTTTGTTTTGTATTTGCAGCTAATATGAATGGGATTAATTTCTTGATTTTGTTGTTCAGATAATTTATGATCTGTGTATAGAAATGCTACTGATTTTTGTATGTAGATTTTCTATCTTGCAACTATACTAAATTGAATTGTCAAATCTAAAAGTGTTTTGGTGGAGTCTTTAGGTTTTTGTAGATATATTGTGTCATTGGTAAACTAGGATAATTTGACTTTCTATTTCAATTTGATTGTTCTGGCTGGGACTTCCAATAAGAGCAGTCACAGTGGGCATCCTTGTCTGGTTCAAGTTCTTAGAGGAAATACTTTCAATTTCTCCTCATTTACTATGAGGTTGGATGTAGGTTTGTCATATGTGACCTATAATTTTGAACTAAGTTTCTTCTTGTTTGCTCTGTTGAGGGCCTTTATCAGGATGGATGTTGCATTTTATCAAATTCTTTTTCACCTATTGAAATGATCATGTGGTTTCTGTTTTTAATTCTGTTTATGTGATTAGTCAGATTAATTGATATATGTATCAATTAAGGCCATCCTTGCATGCCTGGGTTACAACCCTGTCATATGTATATTATTTTTCTGATATGCTTTTGTGTTTAGTTTGCTAGTCTTTTGTAGATATTTTACAAGTTATTGTAAAGATGTTTTGTACAAGTTATTGATCTGTTCAGATTTCCTTTTCTTTCTGGTTCAACTTTGGGAGGTTGCAGATTTCCAAAATTTACCCATTTCTTGTAGGTGTTTTGTTTGTGAGCATAGAGTTGTTCACGAGAGTCTCAGATGCTCTTTCATATTTCTGTGGTATCAGTTTTGATGTCTCCTTTTCCATTTATGATGTCATTTATTTGAATCTTCTAAATTGCTGAGTTTATTTTACAGCAAAAATAATCCAACAGATGTATTTTCAGTTTAGCAATAATTAATTGTGGTGTTCACTTGTGTCTTAGTCAAATTGAAAGTATTTATAAATCAAATAATACAAGAGGACATTTACTTAAAATTCAGACTTTGCTCCATTTCAGATTTGAAGCTTATAAAAATCCATTTATTCATGTAATCATTTAATGAATAATGTAAATTATTTTAATTTTATTGTTAATTGAAAGTATTTACATGGTGTTAGGTAAATAAGGATGTTGATGACTATCTACTTTTGTTAAATGTTTGCTTTCTTTGAAATGTAATAACTTTGTCCTCAATTTATGTTCTATTTACGTGATCATTTAACTTTTCAGGGACATTTAATATAGAACAACTTTGCAGATCTGTAGATTGCAGTTTTGGAATCCAGTAGGGAATAAATAATTGAATATAAAAGAGTGTAGTAGTGTCAATAAAATATCTAAGTTTATCGTTTCCTACTAAGAAAGTCCTTTCTCTGATGGGGAAAAAGTCATCCTTACAGATACAAGCCAAAAGACTTGTAGCTCACTGCAGTTGAGAGTATTCAGTTCTGAGAGTATTCTATGAGAGTAAGTATTAATATGTTTTTACTTACAATCAATCCAGCAACCTCATTAAGACAGATGGGATGAAATGTTGTATTTGGTTATGTGACTTCTTTTTCATCAAAAGGCTTATGTTAGTGTATGACACGCAGGTGTTTAATTTATGTTATCATTACTTAAAATATATACACCTTATGTGAAATGTTTCACTAAATGTAAGGCAAGATGAGGCTGATGTGTGTTTCCTTTCACTTGTAGTGTGTATCCAGGGGGAACTTAGCACCATTGACATTTACAAATCAAACATACTTTGGGAACGCATTGTTGTAAACAAGAAGATCTCTACTAAGAACACCAGTTACAACTGTACTCCGTATGTTTTATCTTTGAGAATAAAAATCTTCAATTACATTTTATAATCTTCATTTTTAAAAATCAAGTTTTTCCTAGTGTGTTTAATATTCCATTTTAGAGGTGACCACTGATTTTAGCAATGCATATAGTATAGCAACATGTACTAAACAGTAAAACTGTGTTAATGTTTTAAGCAGAGCTACTTTCTTCCTGAAAAATTTATTTTTTCTTCTAAGAGTGAAATAGAGAGAAAGGTTAAGTTATAACTAACACTTTTATTTCTTGTCAAAAACAATAAAAATATAGCTAAAGAATTTCATCAGCACTTCTAGAAATATAAGATTCCTTTCTGAACTCCTTTCCCAAAATAAATCTAATTTTGCTCAGGAGAAGAACTAAAAGATTTCTCTGTTTTAATTAAATTTTTAACAATTTTTCTGAAGACAGGGATATTTCTTTTACTGTTTAAAGAGTACATTTGAAGTTACCAGGTGTCAGTAAATGAGCCATTTAATTTGATCTCTGTGTTTCTCTGTATACTTTATAAAAAACCTTTCTCATATTCTGAAAATAAATTAATGCTGTGCTTTTATAACACTTCTTATTTGTTTTTAAAATTAGATTTTACATGTATACAAATTCCAGGAAAGAGAGGACTATTAAAAAAAATAAAAAGAACATTGTGCTGAATGTTGCTGAGTATTTCTATAGTTGGATCAGTACAGAAAGAGGAGCCATTTACAAATTTTTTATATTTTCTCAAAAATATAATTATTTATCATTCCTGATGACTCTTGAGAAGTGGGCTAGATAGAGTATATTTGGTGCTGATTTTCTAATCTTGTATGTAATAAGCTAATTACCCTGTAGCATTGAGGACATTCACTGCTGGGACCTTTCCCAGGCTGTGAGCCCCACTCTTTCAATGTGGGCTACCAGTCTATTAACTATTAACAGTGTCTTAAACAACAACTGCCAGCAACTGCAAACATCCGGCCTCTAGGGAGAGATATAAAGGGCCAATTGATAGGAACAAACTTCAGGATGTCTAGAATTGCCAGGACAATAGCGATCTTATTCTTTGAGTTTATCAAGATTTAACATCTATAAGTAAAGGGAAAAAAAGGAAACTAATTTAATTTTTACATAATATTTAATTTTAGTTTGTCATTAAACAGATTATTTTTAATGTGGCTTTCAACATTTCTGGCAATTGCAAAGTCATTCTTTGAGTCCAAAAAGATTTGATGGAAAATATAAGTAAGAAAACTTATAGTTATTTATTGAGTCATTGAAGAAAATCCTGAAAAAATTGACATGATGATTAATAAGCAAGCAAATGGAACTTACGTAAGAGTAAATATTTTTGTTTTATTTGGTTTTTCCTAATCATAGGACAGCTAAAGAGCTACGCAGTTTCCAAGTCACCAGGTGATTTAATGCATAAATAAATCTGTCTTTTGTAACAACTCACTTAGTTCTTCCTCCATTGTTTCCCAATCAGCTATCAGCTTCCCTTATCTCTGGATGACGTCGCTGCTATCATTACAGCCCTTATACAAAATCATAAAGAAAAGGAAATAATCTTTTTGATGATATCATTATCTTTGAAAAAATATTAAATTACACAAGTGTGACAGAAAATTACAGCATTTAAATAAACTACGAAAATATTAGGGAAATGATAATCATTTATTAAAGTAAATACATCTCCAAAATATATATTTTGAAGCTTAATAAACTATTTCTATTTAGCAAAAGTTGGCTCAAAGGAGTAGGGTACTGGCCCCATATGCTGGAGGTGGCTGGTTCAAACCCACCCCTAGCAAAAAAAAAAAAAAAAAAAAAAAAAAACCTGCAAAAAAAAAAAGTAAAATAAATAAAATAAAAAAAAATACAGCTTATTTTGGTTTTATTTAAGTGTAGCTATTGTCACGGAATAAAATACAATGTTAACAGTGGAATGTTACAATTAGCTATGAAGTCACTGGAATTTACTTCATTAGTTTGTGTCCCATTCATGCATATGGAGACTGGTTACTTGGGTAGGCGGATGAAGGCTGAAGAAATATAATACCAGAAGAGGTACTTTGCCGACATTTATTTTCTAGTTATTTGATGTGAAGAATTGGTTTTCCAAGTATGGCCAGTGTTTAACCTTATTTTTGTTGTATTTCTGATAGGAGCAAAGTAAAATAAAGCAAAACAAAAATAAAAAAAAAAAAATTTTGTCTTAATCACATTATTTTAAGTATACTTCCAGCATTCAGTTTGAAACTTTTAAAGACTATTTGAGATTTTATTTGTTTGATTTGGTTAACAGAGGTAGAGAATAGACTGAATAACTATCAAGACGTTCCCCCAAATAGCAAATTTTTAATGACAGTAATTCTAAAGGCAGCTTTTTTGTGATGTGATAATTGCTGAAGAGGGAGAAGAAAGTGTTTAAAATTAAATGAAGACACAGGTGTATCTGTCTCTCTCAAATCAGGAGAGGGTTACAAAACAAAACACATGATTTAAAGAGGGATAACTAGAAATAGTCCAAATGACAACAAACTATATTTTGATGATGGAAAACATCTTTCACAGAAGTACAGTTTATTTTTCATTCTCTTTTAAGGGGAAAACTTTACATAAGAATTCTAGTAACTGGGCTCGGTGCCTGTAGCTCAGTGGCTAGGGCACCAGCCACATACACCAGAGCTGGAGGGTTCAAACCAGCCCAGAACCTGCCAAACAACAAGGACAACTACAACAAAAAAATAGCCCACATTGAGGCAGACGCCTGGAGGCCCAGCTTCTTAGGAGGCTGAGACAAGAGAATCACTTAAGCCCAAGAGTTGGAGGTTGCTGTGAGCTGTTATGCTACAGCACTCTACCAGGGTGATATAGTGAGACTGTCTCAAAAAAAAAAAAAAAAAAAAAGAAAGAAAGAAAAAAGAATTCTTGTAACTGCAACAAGATTAGGCTACACCTTTTAAGGGCTGTAACTTTTTATTTTATCCAGAAAGCAGTGTATATACCAAATTATCTACAATGTCTTCCTAATGATTATCCTATAAACCTTCTTTTTCACAAACAAAATTAAGAATTTCTCTTGGTAATTCTATTTCCTTCTCCATACAGCACCATCTGTCAAGAAATGTTCCCTACTATTAATAAATGGATAATTTCTATGTTCATTTTAAACAAGTGGTAGAAAATATGCTAATTATAATTAATCAATCTTAAACTATTAAATCTGTTAAATGTTAGGGATCATTTTGCAAATGATCAAGCATCAGCAATATGGTTTATGGTCCAAATTCAATCTACCACCTGTTTTTGCATGGTTTACAAGGTAAGGCTATCATTTTCATTTTGCAACGAATAAGCAAAAAGGAAAAAGAGATTTTTGTAAAACATCAAAATCATACAAAATTGAAATTTCAGTTTCCATAAAATTTTATTAGAACACAGGAATGAGCATTCCTTTAGGTATTATGTTGGGATTTTTAATGCTACAAAGGCAGACTTTAGCAGTTGCTACAGAGATTACATGCCTGAAAATTCTAATATATTTATTTTCTGGCCCTTTTATGACGTGGCACTTTCATAGAAAGCTATGTTGATCCTCAGTCTAGATAAAAACACTACGAATATAAACATTAGACTATTGTTTGTTACTTTATTCATTCATTTACTAAACAGACTTATACTTACTTTCTTGTATAATGTCTTATAGAATTTATTTCAGTATATCTATGGTTACATTTTTTGAATGTATAACAGTATATGATTTATACTTCTTGACTTCAAATAAAATAAAATTCAAAATATCTGTTAACAATTTTTATGAGATTTAAGGAGAATAATATTAACTAATAATAATAATGCCTTCAATTTTTTAAAAAAGTATTTAATGGTTAAATTTAAAATGTTTTATCACATTATCTTTGATACCTACAGAATCTTCTTGAAGTAAGCAATTCAGACATGTTTCTGTTACATGAACACAAATAACAACAGAAAATTTTTGGCTCTTCCAAAATTAAGCATCATGATAATTTTAATAGGACAAAATGATATACTTTCTAATATATTACAATGATGATGGTCATAGAAAACTACATCGTAGTATTTGAATTGGGCAGTGTAGGATTTCGCAGCTGTATTCAATAGAGAAACATGAGAGGAAAGGGTGTATGAAAGAGAGGCAAAAAATTCCAGAAAAATACAAGAGAACTTAATGGGGCTTTCAGATTTGACATGGAAATGGTAAATAATATGTAAATACTTGGAAATGTAGGGTTTAAGCAAAATGGTGACCTCTCAAATGACAAACATGTTTGACTGTTAGGGTTATTATAGAAAATTTGAAATTAAATCACTTTAAATACAATAATTTCAGTTGCAATCTCCTGTTCAGGTAAACCTTAGTGACATTAAGACATTGAAGGCTTTTGAATGTGGTAACTAAGAGTAACAAGGGTTAGAGAAAGCACAGATGGTGGCTTTGATTGCTAGACAGTGAGGGTAGGGTAGGTCTTCAACATTTTATCCTTAGCCTTGTTGACTTTTTAATTTTTTTCTTTCCTTTGAGTTTCTTTCCTTTCTTCATTCCTTTTTTTTCTCTTTTCCTGCCATTGTTTTATTACTCCACTTTTTACTGTTGTGCATATGTAGTATATTAAATGTATGACACTCTAGTGAACTTAGAGGTAGCACATCAAGGATGAATATATTACTATGTCTGCAACAAAACATACAGACGACACTCATTCTAAATGTGAGGAAAGCAATTAATAATCATATGCAAGGTAGGTCAGGCATTGCTTCTCATTAGTTGGTTTTGAACATACACGTTTACTTTTTTTCTCTTTTCACTACTATTGGTAATTTTGAAATTATAAATAAGGGATTGAGAATTTAGATTTAATTTAGGAAAAGCATGAACTAGTAAAGATTTTTTGAGAAAATTTTTTTAGTTTTTTTCTTAAATTATTTTATTTAAGTAACTATTTTATTTTATATATTTATATTTTGGAGAGGAGAGCTTTATTTCTCGTAAGGGGCTTCAGCCCATGGTGACCATTTTAACAGGCTGGGAGGCAGCACCCCAGCCACAGGCCAGGACCTCATGCTGCCCATTGTATTTCATTTGTCTTTGAATATAGAATGGAATCGAAGTGAGAGGTGGAGAGACCATTTCTGAGAACTACTGTATTATTTATAAAAAGAGCTATAGGCTTGAACTCAATGATAAAAATAGAAATTAGAGGAAGCAACTGATCTGAAAGGGGTTGTAATAAATTTTCCAAGGTTTAATGGCTCATTCAGTATACTTGTTGATGAACTTAAATTCCTGTACACTCACACTGATCATGCTCATTATATAAAGACATTTTTTAGTTTTAATATTTAATCTTTGTGAAGAGCATGGCAAACTTACAAATAAAATCAATTAGTGGTGTATCAGATAACTTTAGATAGTTTTTTTTTTATTATTATTAAATCATAGCTGTGTACATTAATGCAATCATGGGGCACCATACACTGGTTTTATAGACCGTTTGACACATTTTCATCATACTGGTTAACATAGACTTCCTGGCATTTTCTTAGTTATTGTGCTAAGACATTTACATTCTACACTTACTAAGTTTCACATATACCCTTGTAAAATGCACAGAGGTGTAATCCACCAATCACCCTCCCTCCATCCATCTCCCCCCCTCCCTCCCCTCCTTCTCCTCCTTCCGTCTGTTCTTAGGTTATAACTGAGTTATAGCTTTCATGTGAAAGCCATAAATTAGTTTCATAGTAGGGCTGAGTACATTGGATACTTTTTCTTCCATTCTTGAGATACTTTACTAAGAAGAATATGTTCCAGCTCCATCCATATAA
>CAUYPK010095509.1:0-29650 GCA_963574355.1 Loris lydekkerianus | reverse complement strand
AGCTGTGAAGGAATGCAAGCAATTAAGAAACCCCACCTCCCAGGACAACAACTGGAATGGGAAAAACGACCATTCCTGTTACTACACAACCAGGGTATCACTTGAGAGGGTCCTTGGGTGATTGTCCCAAGTTAGGAGTTCTGAACTAATTGAACCAGTCAGTATGAACTCTCAGGTGGAAGAGTTTGAAAGGTCTCCAGCAGCAAGATAACAGAGGTCTACTGGCTGCTCGGATTTGGCTCTCTCCAGTGCTCTACGGAGTCAGAAAGGCCTGCCCGGTAGCACAGTAGGACCAGGGGGCTGAGTTCTTTCTCCACTTTATTCCTTTTTCATGCCAAATCATCCTCAGCCACCTCGCCTTTGTCCCTGCCGTGCTGTAGCACCAGTATCACTGTAGAGTGAGTTCTGGTTTCCTCTGGCAGTGCAGAGAGTTGGGGTGGAGCTTCTCAAAGATTAGACCCTGGTGTGATCACTCTATTGTTGCTGTATCTTTGTCAAAAATGCTCCTGCACAGCTTCCCTGCCACTGCCAAAAAATTCTGGCTGTAGGATCAGCTCTAGGAGCATGCTGCACAAGCATCTGGCAGCAGGGTGGGGTGTGCAGCAGGCAATTCTGGCAGTGTCCAATGCCTAGTGACTTCAGCAAGGAGAACACTGCTGTACTGTAGATTCTGATCAGGCAGGGGCCTGGTGTGGAAGCAAGGTGGGTGCGGTTTCAGCAGTCTCTGTTTGGGCGGGGCGCGGTGCATGGCCTCAGCAGTCTCCGGGCAGGGTGTGGCACTTGGCCTCAGGGGTCTCCAACCAGGTGGGGTGCAGCACACAGCCTCAGCGGTCTCCGGCCTGGGTGTGGTGCTCCACCTTAGTGGTTTCCAGCTGGGCAGGGCATGACACTCAGCCTCAGTAGCCTCTGGTTGGGCGGGCATGGCACAGAGGCAGGGAGGGCAACGAGGGCAGGGTTCGGGTCCCATGTCACTGCTTAGAGACAGGGACAGTGCGAGGACAGGCCAGGGGTGGGGCACTCAGTCAGGTAGGCTGGGAGTGGGGCCACTGCTCTTGAGCCTCCTCCCTCAGGCTCCACAGGTGTTAGTGATCTGGTTTATCCAATGAAGGGGGAAGGGTGGACTGAAAGTTCAGAATGGTAGGGTAAGTGTTATTTCAGTTTTTCTGCCTGGTAAGAGAATGTTCAGAGTCACCACAGGGTCCCTCTGGAAGAAGTAGTCCCGCTTCCTACTGCTCTTACCCATGGGTTGAGACAAGAGTTCCTCAGTTTACTAATCACCTGCAGAAAACCCACAGGAGCAAAGGAAGAGTGAAAGGAAAAGAAAAATAGAAACTGTAGCTTTCTTGGGGGAGGGGTTGGGCACTTTTCTTTTTGGTTGAGTTTTGTACCTGAAGATTGTTGTCTTGGAATCACAGCTTGCCTCAGCAGGGGTGACCTGCAGTTATCTCTCTTCTCTCTTAGCTGGGTTCCCTGTCTTCAGCTCAATTGGATACTTTCTGGACATCATCCTTCTTTCAGGACAGGAGCTTCTGTTTGAGGCTGCTTCCAGTCAGCCATCTTGCCCTGATCCCCCACAAATTACATTTTAAAAACAGATTTTCACCTGAGGCGAAATTCTCTGTCACCTCTGCTTAACATGCAAAGTCCAAGACTGGCAAGTGGAATAGAGGATGTTTAGGTCATTACTGTGCCATTCTAGGCCCAGAGAAACTGAGAATCCACCTGCTATCTGGCTTCTGGGCTGTTTAGGTAAAGCCAGCAGTCAGAGTGTCAGCCTCAAGTTCTGACTATCCCCTTCCTCTGGCCCTCGCAGTTCAAACAAAGCCTGGCAGAAAGAGGAGTGTGTTCAGTTTCAGGCATATATATATACCACAATTTATTAATACATTCATGGGTCGATGGGTACTTGGCCTAACCTGGAAAATTTAAGAAAAAGCCAGGCAGGTTTGCACAACATTCTATTATACTTCTCCATGACATCACATTTTAAGAAGTCGGCTTGCACACACACAGCAAGGAGGGCAGCAGCAGCTAGCTACAGGGGCCCATACTTTTCATTAGACAATCACAGCTTCATTAAATCTTTGATTCAGTGTTAGAAATATGCAGACTGCTTTCCACTTCGGACATGATACCAACAATTAGAGTAACATATAGTTTTTTATCTTCTATTGTATATTCCCCAATCAGATCGAAACAGAGGCAGAAATGGTATTATCTTATTGATTTAAACATATCCTAGCATATCCTAACATGTTATTAAACGTATCTTAATACATTATTAAATGTATTTTTTAATAATCAGTAATTTAAGCAAATAAGTGTAATATAATATAGCTTAAAGTTCTTCACACATGCACTATTTTTGTTTATAATTTATTTCTATCAATTATATAAATTATTTATATAAATTATTTCTATCAATATTAAATACTTAAGTAATGTTTATTCCATAATTTTCTTTTTTTCTCTTTTCTTTGTCCCTTTATACTTCTTCTATTCTTTTCTCTGTCCTGTCTTCTTTCCTTTGCTAAGTACTCCACCCCTACTTTATCTAAAGCCTATAGAGTTTATTGTGGGATTTAGAACATGCGTATATGAAAACAATAAAGTTTTGGTAGTCAGCTCCTTCATAATTTCAATTTTTAAAAGATGTTGTGAAAGGATTTTTCATTTAAACATTAAAGATCCTGGTTGCTTGCTTAGCATTTTGGATATAATTCAGGGGAAAAGCAGCTACTCTTTTTACCACACAACTATTGAAGTAAAGGAAAGGCGTGTAATAGTGCTCCATTCTATTGGGCAACAGGATGGAAATATTATAATTGAACATAAATTTCCCAACCTTTCATGAAAGTCATTAAGTTTGGTCTACTCAGTTGCTGCTCTAGATAAGTATTTTGACAAATAACATGGGCATAGCATTGTATTCTTATGCTTGTTGCTGGCAACTCCAAACCACCATGTAAAAACTACTAACAGTTTGAGAAATAGCATCTAGTGTCTCATACAGATGATTATACAGTTTATTTGATATTTCTACATATGTGTATTTCATGAAATTCATTGGCCTTTGAAAGTGAGACTTTTTTATATTATTATAAGTATAAATCAACTTGTGTGCTCAATATATTTTTCAGTGAACTATTCTACTTTACCCCATCCAGAAGAAAGTAAGTATAAGAGAAATACAAACACCTAAATTTAATATTTATATATTAAATTTATATAAGTTAAAAAATAAGCTAAAAATAAATACATACACAAATGAAAAATTAAGGCCTTTATTTCATTTGAGTTCCCTCACATTACTAAATTCACCAGAATGTTACTATTACAGGTGTCTCATATTCTTTTTCCTTCATTATTACATGTTGGGATAATTAAACCAGGCACGTAAGAACTATGTCCATAATCTGATCTTAACCTTTAAATTTTAAGGTCACACTGACTCATGGAGAAAGCATAGACCCTCCCTGTTCTGATTAAAGAGAAGAATGATAATCCACAATGATTTCTGGCCTGAGAAACCACTCACAATGACTCATTGCTCTTGGGCTCTTGATAGAACAGTTTCCACAATGTTTGTATTACCTCTAACCCTTTAATTTGTTTTCCACTTGGTTAAACTGGGGTCTTTAAAATAGACTCTGTGGGCATTCTTTATTTGTTAAAAATTGACCTTCAGTCCACACTAGTCTACTCTGTTTAATATTGCTGTACATAGACCTAGCCATGTGTCAAACCTCTACACCCTTCAGCAATCGCAGACAGAATGGCTCTCAAGGCAAGCCTAAACAAGAAGTGTTACTACTTAATGCTCCCATTAACTGACTGCCTATTTTGTTGTGCGCTTTCTGAATTAAAATTGGCAGATTTTGGTCTGAATTAAGCTCACTGTGCTTTCTTTGCATAATTTTATCACAGACTTATTCATAGTCCCTTATCTTCTCCTTTTTCCCATTAGGTATGCCACACCACACTCTTTCTTTGTAACAAATAGAGAAGAATTTTCATCTGAATAAATGCTTTTAACCTTAAAGTAACCCATTTAAAAGGTGGTACAAAATAGGATATAACTTTATTATCCTTTATTACCCTAATCAAATAAAATGCCTGGCATTCATATCATGGTATCGCAAACTTTACCATTAACTAATTCCCCCAATTATCCTATGAAACAGTTATTGCTACCTTATTTTGCCAATAAGAAAATTCTGACTTAAGGAAGTAAATGGCTTATCCATGATAATCTCAATTATTATTGATTAAAACATAATTGATCTCAGGTTTGTCTGATTCTAAGTCACAATTTCTACAAAATACTATTCAAAAAGTAAAATAGAAAACCAACAATGATGAGAAGTTGGAGAAGAAACAATAAATATTTTCAATACTTTTATAGCAAAAAAAATTTATAAGTTCAACAAAGATTATAGTTGATGAAGGTAAGTATTGTATTGTTTAAGCCTGTACTTACCTCAAAAACTAAAAGTAGACTTCTAAATACTGGTGGAAGCAAGTCTGTAACATCAGTCATTCTTTATAGTAAAAATGGCATTCCATTAAAAAAATAGCCAGTTCAGTTGGAAATACACATCCTTGGTAGCGTAGACAACTACCAAACTTTGTAAGGCAGCATCAGTTTTATTTTTATATCTCATTTTACACATATAATATTAAAAACATGTGTATTTGGTTTAGATTTAATAAAATTAATGACTCTACTATATTATAAAAGACATGCTTAATGAAGCTAGCTTTTAAAAAAAAATCTGTGAATATATGACATTAAAGAAGTCCAATGACTATTATTTTCCTTTACTATATTCATATTGGTGTGATGGCACCAGCAATTTGACCCATCTTTGTTCATGCCTCATCAATGAAAATGTCAACATATTTAAAAGGTGAACAACACTTTAGTATTATTTTGAAAAATAATTTCTAGCCTCATGTCTTACAACTATGTTTCTCTAAAGATAGACTAATAAAACACACAGATCAGAGTCACTTTTTGCATAAAAATCAGATTTCTAGTCTCCACGTTATACATACTGAATTAGAAACTCTGGAGGAATATACAATTTGGGGAAGTTCAGAATTGATGGTGATGGGCACTGCTGTTAACAACCACCATCCTAGGATTTTCTAAAGGCGTGAAGGTCATCCACACATTTCAAACCTAAGGTTAACACTACATCTTCTTCTGCTTTTCCTCTTTGGGTCCTTCTTATTCAACTCTGGGATGAATCATTAACAGGGTGTGTAGACCGGCGTAAAGCATCTGAGTTTATAACTTATTTAATCTATTTAACACATTTCTCACTGAATGCAGCCATCATTGACAGGGTCTTCTATTTCTGTGTATGACTGACTCTTAGGAAAATGCTTTCTTGTTCTATTGCTTTACTCTTCTGGAATGGCAGTGAGCAGTGACATGAAAGAAAGAGAAGATGAAAAGGCAGGGAAGGTTTTGTTTTGTTTTTGACACTTCCTGTTTCATCCCAGGATGGGTGTGGCTTCAGAGGCAAGCTGATGAACAACTGGACTGCAGAAGGCTCAGACAACTTTTCATTACTCAGGGAACCAAGCCAGTTCTTGGTGGTTCTCGGTGTGTCTTACCTTGTCATTCGGAATCCTGCGAGGTTATTGTTATGGCTTTTGTTTCTGTTTTCATTCTTAAAGTATTTATTTTCTCAGTGTCACTGAGCCTGCCAAGATATAACTTTTTCTGTAATTGTTATCAGAGTTCAAGTTTTCCCCCAAGCAACTTCTGGGCTCATTATAATAAGGGATGTTCCTAGACCCCATTCATGTCTAAGCTATCTCTAACTATTTGGTAATAAGAGAGGACATTTCTAGTCTACTCCAATGCTCAGCTAATTCATAGAGATGGGGTCTCAGTCTAGCTCAAGCTGGTCCGGAACTTCTGAGCTCAAGTAATCAGCCCACTTCTGCCTCCCAGAGTGCTTGGATTACAGGCATCAATCACCAAGCCCAGCCAATGTTTTAATTTTCTATCATTTTCCAACTCATTCTTTTTCCGCGCTCTTGGCCACCACAGCACTACTGTATGTTTAACAAACACTTACATCCTCAACTTCTTTATTAACTCTGATTTCCATCTTCTTGCTTTAATTAATGCTTACATTTTTACTCATCTTTGACTACTTCATGACCATTCTTAACCTCCTCAGAACATGACATATATACCTGTATTTTAAAAACAACCCATTGAATCCCAAACATTTCTCTTGATTTCTAGGATCATATGTACAACCACAATATTCAATACAATTTGTTACCTTCAAAGAGTAGTTGCAGCTTACTATGATCAGACTAGTTAGAATCCATTCATTCATTTAGTCATTCACTTTTTGTACCCACAGGATATATTTAATACTTACTTTGGGCTATGTCTTATGCTAGACAATAAGGAAGTAAGATGCCTTGCACTCATAGGTTTAGTGTAGAGTGGTTTCTCTGTAAACAATTAATTGCAACAGTGTGTTATTGATCCTATAGAAGATGGTTCTAGAGGCAACAGTTACTTCTTAAAGACTGCAGCATTTAATTATATTAATACTTAGACAAGTCAAAAAGAATCTTGAGACATATCCTAAAACATGATTAACATATACTAGTTAGATGCATAAGTAGGGAAAATGTGCAAACACAGAAGTGGTGAAGCTGTCTTTGTAATAGCACATGTGTGCTTCCAGCTTTGTTCTTTTTTTTTTCTTTTCTTTTCTTTTTTTTTTTTTTGTGTGTGTGTGACAGATTCATACTCTGTCACTCTGGGTAGAGTGCCATGGTGTTATAACTCATAGCAACCTCAAACTCTTGGGCTTAAGAGCTCCTCTTGCCTCAGTCACCCAAGTAACTGAGACTACAGGTGTCCACCACAATGCCTGGCTAGTTTGTTCTATTTTTAGCAAAGATCAGGTCTCACTCTTGCTCAGGCTGGTCTCAAACTCCTGAGCTCATGTAATCCACCCCCCTCAGAGTCCCAAAGTGCTAGAATTACAGGTGTGAGCCACCACCATTGTTCTTATTTAGATACATTGTTTACACTTGCATGTCTGTACTGATAAAGGAGACTGTGCCTGTACTTTTTAAATCTCTGTTTCCGGCACAAAACATGACATTTAGTAGGTATCCAGTAAATGCTTGTAATGCACAAGTGACTTCTTGTAGGTTATGTAAGCCTTTAATAGAAGAACAAATACCAGAAGCTAAATCGCATTATCACAGATGATTTTTTTTAAGTATGTTGTACTATCTACATATACTATGATGCAAATTTAAAAATAGCTAGTATAGTCTAAACTGTCTTTTTATTTTGTCATTAAATTGAGGTTTATAAACTTTTATCAGTAGATTACTGCCAAAGATTTTAAATTTGTGAATTTGAGTATATTCTTGCTGTACCTCAGAGGTAGTTGTTTATTAAACGGCTAATCCACAAGAAAGATGAAAGTTTACCCTAAAAGAGAACCTTCCTCATTGACTAGAGACCTTATCCATCAATGAAAGATGGATTACATTACATGCGATATTTTGTGATCACATTTTCAGGTGCATTTGTAAACATTTAAGGAATAGAATGCTCCTTAGTTTTTTGAAGCAGTTTCTTTATTCCAATCCTGATTCCACCTGTAGTTGTCATTTATTCTCTGTCATGTGCCTTTGGTTTGTGGTGATATTTATAATGAGTCAATCAGCAAAGGTGACTGACTGACTGAATTGATTTATGCCAGATGGACCTATCCCCTTCACATAAAAATGGCCTGAACTCCATAAATCTAAGTTCTAAGGCTAGCTTTAATGAAAGCAGAGACATTTAACCAAGAGGAGTGAACCATGACTTTCCTCTCTGTTATTTTGTCCTGTAAAGAGAAAGAAGCTGTGAGATGTAGCTGCTTTATCACTCTGTTATTTCCTGTTAGCTACCTGGTTTATATGACTTATATATTTTAAACTTTTTAATGTTTAAACATTTTGCAGGATTTTTAATATAAAGAGATTCGAACATCAATGTATCAGTAGATATGAATAACAAGACTTACAGTTAGTAAGTAATCACTTAATACAAGGCATTGAGGTGGGCAATTTGCAATCTAATTCATTCTTCACAAAATATTTCTGTAATAAGTATTAAAATGGTGAATGTCATTTACCATTTGAAAAAACTGAGGCATTAGAAGATTCAAGCAAGTGTTCACAATCGTGTAACAGCCAAAGACTGGAGCAAGGATTTATTCTTTTATAACCTAATTCTCAAGCCTGAGCTATTAAATGCTGTACTATAGCACCTTTCCTCTCCTACAGTCAGAATACTGTGTAGAAGGTTTAGGTTTGTAAGAATACTGTAATAGAAATCAGAAAAGGTACAAGTAGAATTTATTATACTTTATATTAAATGCACTATTAAAGTCTCAAGAGAACATATTTGAAAGTTCAAATAATCTCTGGAATTTTAAAAGATGTGGATAGTAAAGGCAGAAAAAAGTTAGAAAAATACTGAAATAATATAGGAAAGATATAAAAAGAAAGAGCACTTTAAGACAAAAAGGGATACAGAACTTAAAAATACGGTTCTCACTAAGGTACTCATTCTCAGTAAGTGTGGATTGTTATGTTTAATTTTGTTTTCTGTCTAGGAAATAAAATAATGGGAAATAATTAAAGGGATATTTAATCATAGCTGTCCGTATTAGGAATCTCTTTCTTGTAACCATATCTCATAAGTAGCAGACAAAATAGAAAATAAAAACCATTTTCACTCCTGGAATCTTAGAGAAAATTATTGGCAGCATTTTGAAATGTGTTCATTTTCACAAAAATATTATAAATGAAATTTATCTATTCATAAAATATCATTTTTTCCCAAAATTAATCATTAATATATTACTGGGAGAACTGATTTACCCTAAAATTTAATAGTTATTTAAGTTAATATATGTTAATGTGATATTAACATATACATCCATGAAAAATTATACATTTTCAAAAGGAGAAACTTTGGACATTTGACTTTAAGCAATAATAACCAATTTTCTAGTACTTCTTAATGAAGCACAGTCTAAAACAACACTTAGAAATAAGTCAAGCATTAAAGACAAATAATACATAATACATGTTCTCATTCGTATGTGGGAACTAAGAAAGGAGATCGCATGAACCTAGACTGCAGTTCTGTGGTTACCAGAGGCCAGAAAGGGTGGTGAGGAGATGAGGGTATAAGGAAAAGTAGATTGATAGGTATAAAATATACATGTCAATAGAAGATAAAATAAATAGCTAGTGTTTGGCGGATCAGTAGGGAATAGATAGTAAACAATCTTCTGTTGTCTATTTCAAAATAGCAAGTAGAAAATAATTTGAATAATCCTAGCATAAAGGTAGAATAGGTGTTTAAGGTGATGGGTATCTCAGTTATCCTGATTTGATTATTGCAGATTATCAAATAAATCACAAAAAATAAGTACATTTATTGTTTATCAATAAAAACTTAAATGAAGCAAAAAACATATAAAACTAAATAAATATATAATAGTAGCACTTAAAAACCCTGTATGATTATCTCACTTTTAAAATCTTTTAAAGGTTCATTAGGGACCTGTCTTAAGGTCATATGTGTTTTCTTTGTTTTAGCATGAATCATTAAAAAAAAAATGCCCCATTTCAGTAAGTTTATATAAGATATAGAAAAATTATAAGTATTAAGTTTTTGTCTTATTATAGAAGCCCTAACAAATGGTAAGATAGACCGCAAATGTGCCTTCAGAGCAGAGCTGAAAGGTTGTGCAATGCATAACTCTAGGAGGAGCACCGTGGGTAAGGACAGCTGATAGCTCTGCTGTAGATTCAGTGTCCACTGACACTAGAATGTACTGTCAGAATAAAGGCCAGTCACAAAACATCAGACTTGGATAAATGAAATTTGGTATTTTTTAACATGGTATCACATTAAACTCAACTGAAATTCTTTTAAAATTGCACGGTTTATGTAATGAAACTTGTTTCTGGTTAATATTGACACAGATTCTATAAAACTGAGTGCCCACTCATGGATGTAGACCTATGTCAACCTTTAATTTTCAAGATGTGCAAGATATCTGCACAGATCAATTTATGAGAATGAGAAAGTCATAAAGTACCTTATGTCTCAAAAGGGTATTTGATACTTAAGAGTGTATTTTATTCCTATATTATTAGCAACACTAATGTTTTTATTTGCCTTTCATTTTTTGCTCACTTAATACAGCTGTAATGGATAATATGAGTGTTTTTATTTTTGACTTGGGAAATATTAGAGAATATAATACTTAGTCCTTCCATTTAAATTCCCTAGCAGAGAATTTAAGATAAAAACAAAACAAACAAAAAACACAGTTTTAAAAAAAAAATCTTAAATTATTTGAAGAAAAATACAAATATCTAGAACTATATTCAGCATTTACAAAATGTTTTTGAAAAAGCAATTTGCATATCTTAGAGCTCAGAGAGATATAAACCATAAATGTTACTTTCTTTATGTCCGTTTTAACTAAAAGTATAAGTCAGTCTAATGGACAGTTAAATAGACAAAATTTAAATTTTGTTTCTAAATTTCTACATATCAACAATTCATTTATATTCTTTACACTATTGTCTATTTATTGCCTTGACAGTTATTTTTTTCTTTTTTTCAAATAGCTTTCATTATATATATTTAAGGTATACAATGTGATGTTATAGAATACATATAAATAGCAAAAAGTTACTATCATGAAGAAAATTACTATCTACCATTTCATATAGGTATTAATTTTTTTTTTTCTGACAGGAACAGCTAAAATCTAATCATTTAACACAAATCCCATATGCAGTAAAACTTTATTAGAGTCCTCATGTTGTACATTAGATTTCTTGGCTTGTTTTATCCTACCTATTTGCTACTTTTATCCTCTAATCTATATCTCCCCATTTTTCTCCTTCCTTTCCCCCATACCACTGTTTTGTTCTCTATTCGTGTATATTTGAAAGTTTTGATTTTACTTTTTTAGGTTCTACATATAAAGAGGATCAAGCAATACTTTTTCTTCCTGATTCTGGATTATTTCACTTAGCATGATGACCTCTAGGCTCATCCATGTTGTGGCAAATGACAAGATCTCGTTCATTCTTAGAGCTGAATAATATTACTTTATACATATGTATCACAACATCTATTTTTTCTTCATTATCTTTATTTTTCTTTTTTATCTTTATTTTACTTTTTTTACTATGTAAAAGTTGTTCATATTAGGGAATACATGTGATATTTTAATACAAGCACAGTTTAATACAATTGTGTAATGAAGAAAACACTTCAAATATTTATCTTTATTTTGGGAACATTCTGAATCTTCTAATTATTTTGAAATATACAATAAATTCTTGTTGATCATAGTCACCACACTATACCATCAAACAATAGAACTTATTCCTTCTTACCGTCTTTTTATGCTCATTAACTCTTTTCATCCCTCTCTCTCCTCCACCATTCTTAGCTCTGCTACCCACCGAGCTGCTCACTACCTCTATGAGATCAATTATTTTAGCTTCCACACATGACTGAGAACATTCAAGATTTGTCCTTTTGGAAATAGTGGCCTATGGTCATCAATATTGCAGAAAATGACAGATTTAATTTTTTTTTATGGTTCCGTAATACCTCCAGTGCCACAATTTTCATACATTTTTTGGTTGATAATCACTTTGTTTTTGTATCTTTGCTATTGTGAATAATGCTGCATTGTTAAGTGAACATGAAAATACAGATATTTTTACAGGGTAATTATTTTATTTCCCTTGGGTATATGCCCAGAAGAGGGATTTCTTGATCATATGGTAGCTCTATTTTAATTTTTTTAGTAAGCTCCATACTGTTTTTCATAACAACTCTGCTTATTTACATTCCTAGTGTAGGAGAGTTCTTTTTTCCACACATCTTCAGCAACAATTGTTATCTCTAACTTCTTAATAATAGCCATCCTAATGAGTCTGAGATGACATATCACGTAGTTTCACTTTACATTTTCCCGATCATTAATGATGTTGAGCACCTTTCATACACTATTGCTCATTTTTACGTTATCTTTGAAGACATGCCCTCTCAGAGCTTGTCCAAATTTTTTTCTTTGAGTTATTTGCTTTTCCACTAGTGAGTTATATGTTTTAATTATAAATTTTAGATATTAATAAGATATCAGGTTTATGATTAGCAAATATTATTTCCCAGTTCAAAGGCTGTAAGTCAATTATTACTTAGGAACATGAGCTCAGTATTAAAAGTAATTTTAAGTTGATGTAAAAACTTTTCAATAACGGAAATGATGGGATTTATGTTTTTATTTGAATGAATACAATTTGTGATAACTAAAACATCACTTTAATTACAAAATGAAACAATTTGCATGTTTAATATCAACATTACATTTTTTTCTTATTTCTTTCATGATGTTTCATTTAAAAATTGAATTTCTAAGCACAGCAAATCTAAAATCAAAGTAATTCTGATTTTGAAAAGTGTTTATGTTACAGAAATTTGTGCTGCTTTTTAGACATGTTTATTTTTTATCTCTTCTGGTTTTAGTGCTCTGGGTACATTTACTGGAGAGTCCATTTAGAGAAGAGATAAGGGAGATGTGAGGAAAGACAAAATAGACCTTCATTTTATAAAGTTTTAAATAATGCAAAATAAGAGTTTACCTAAATGCTACTCAAAAATAATTGTGACAAGTTAAATATTGTGTCGCATTACATTTTGCCTGCTGCAAATTTACACAAACACAGAGACACACATATATTTAATAGAGCAAACATTAAAAATGAAAAGTAACTTTAAGGTTGTAACTCTTTTAAAAAACTTACACTTATATTTTCCAAATCTTAATATTAACATAAAACTACTGATGAAGTAGAGATAAAGTAATTATTTGCTTAATTAAGGTGTCTTTCTTGTTTGATTGAGTTTTTCCCTTCTCTGATGTATTATTCCAATTCTCAGCACCACCATACTGAAATGTAGAAGAATGATGAATCCTTTGGATTTATACAAAAACTATGGAAAACATAATTCTAATTTGACTATCACATCACATCAAATTTATTTATTCATTAATGCCTCACTCAAGAGATAATTGTAGAACATTTAAATTAATCTGATACTCTACTAAATGTTGGAAATATAAAGACTCTCACTTATCTTTGCTTCAACAGAACAAGTAAGGCACATATTAAATATCAAGATTAAGTCCTGTAAATGCTCTGATAGAAATATTTGAAACCAGGAGAAGTGACATCAAAATCAAGTTAAGGAGTCAAGGCAAGATTTGAAGAATAGATGCCCTGTAGAAAACAGGGCTGCAGGAGTTCAAGGTAATAATGAGCTGTGATCATGCCACCAAACTCCAGCCCGGGTGACAGAGTGAGACCTTATTTCTTAAAATTTATTTGTAACTGAGAAAGAATAGAGGACTGAATTTTGAAGAATGGATTGGAGTTAGCAAGATGGAGACATGTAGAAAGTAATTGTACAGATGGTGAATGATGCTGCAAGGCATGTTAGGAAGGGGCAATGAAGTATGCCACCACAGCTACAGAACTTGGAACTGCAGGTCCCATAGTATTCTGTGTGTATGGACAGTGAATTTAGGGAGATAGTCTTTTTAGGCTTAGAGGTTTGAATTTTATCCTCAATGTTATGGAAAGCACTAATAGAAATTTTAGTAAAGAAATACATCTGATGGCATTTTATATTGTATTTTAGAATAATTGTTCTTTTCTTTCTTTCTTTCTTTCTTTCTTTCTTTCTTTCTTTCTTTCTTTCTTTCTTTCTTTTTTTTGAAACAGAGCCTCATGCTGTTGCCCTGGGTAGAGTGCTGTGGCATCACAACTCACAGCAACCTCCAACTCGTGGGCTTAAGTGATTCTCGTGCCTCCTCTGTTCTATGTGTGGTGATATGGATAGGGTAGGGGAAGGATCTAGGGTGATCTGAGTTAAAGACACAGCTAGCCATTAGATACAGTATCTCAAATAAGAAACAATGAATATCTGAAGTAAAATACTAACTTTTTAATAATAGGGCCAAGAACCCATTTGAAAAGGAGGATCAATAGTACTCTTCTTTCCTCAAAGACTGAAGAAACAAAAGAAAAGATAGCTAATGGAGAAAGTCCCTTAAAAGTGTTGGAGGTATAGACCTGAATGAAAATCTAAGATTAGCAGACAAGAGAATGGATTCCTATTTTATTTAGTTTATACTTAAGGCAGGTGAAATGATGTCAGATGGAATAAATTCTAAGGATTGAGGTAGAAAATTAAGGGTATTTCATTAACAGTTTTCATTTTCTCAGGTAGAATGCAAAGTTAATTCAATGTAGTTGAGTAGATACTATGGAAGAGTATTAGAGGAAATTGGTAATGACCAACACAAAGAGTGGAATGAGGTATTTAGGAATTGCTGAACAGCTTTCAGGTATGAGGTAAAGAAGTTCTTCCTTCCTTCCCTTCTCCCTTCCTTCCTTCCTTCCGTTCTCTCTCCCTCTCTTCCTCCCTTCCTCCCTTCCTTCTCTTTCATCTTTTCTTTTTCTTTCTTTCTTTCTTTCATCTTTTCCTTTCTTTCTTTCTTTCTTTCTTTCTTTCTTTCTTTCTTTCTTTCTTTCTTTCTTTCTTTCTTTCTTTCTTTCTTTCCTTTTTTAAAAATGTGTTGTAGTGCTGAACAATAATTAATTTAAATGTGACCTACTGATGTGGATTTTAAAAGGGAAGGTATAGTCACTAGTTTTAAGTCTAGGCATTGTAAAGGTAGGTTTTTTAATTGATTATTCAGTAGATTTGCTTGTAATCTAAATAAGTCATTAATTCAGCCTCTTTTGTTGAATACTGTTGTATTCTATTTATTATAAAACATGAGAAAACATAAGCTTCAAGGAGTTTAAAATATGAGGAATATGCTAAATACTTAGAATTAGCATTAAAAATTGTAATGGTCATTTTTGTTATAGTCATTGCTAACATAATTGGAAATTCAATTCTATTTTTATAAATTACTACATTTTGACTGAACAACAGTTTTTTATGTTATATATGAAATATATATACACATTTATATGAATATGCAAGGTGCACATGAAGTTTGTGTGTAACTTAAATTAGACAGATTGCAGAGCTTAAGGGCCACTGTGTATGTATTTTTTTGTATATATGAGATACACTTTGATTTGCTAAGTAGTTCTGAAATGAACTGTAATATTGCTTATGTTTTTTGTGTTGATTTATTAAAACATCCTTTGAATAACTATGTTTTTTAATGACTAAAAAGCTACTCTCAGCACATAGAATGAATTACCACTAAGTAGTTACATGATTAAGAGAGCCTTGGAACAAACTTTCTGCCAGATTCACTAATGCTCATTAAGAAAAAAAAAAGAGGCTGTATGGGAAACATACTTGTTTTTATAAATGGACCATGATTAACTGATACATTTCTAATCTGATCAATATGCTAAATCTGAAATAGTTTAAACAGAATATTTAAGCCCATATTCTGAGTATAATGTGCCAGTCTCTTACATTTTCAGTTTTAAATAAAACTGCTAGGGCAATGTATACTGAAAAAGCCTTGGAGGGAGCAGATTTTAAATAATGGAAAAAAGGCTTTATGTTCACATTTTGCCTAGAAGACATAACTATGTGACTTGAAGTTCTAAAATAAACCTTTTATCTCAAAAGTAAAAGGGCTTTCACTACATTCTCCAATAATTTTGCTAAATATTCCAATGTTATAGGCAGCACTGAAAGAAAAATGATGTTTTAACAGAAGATCTCATGGCATTAGTCACACTAAAACAGCCTAAAAATTCTACTTGTTCTTTTATGACTCTAAGGCCTTTTTAATAACTGCTCTGCAGAGTGCCTATTTATTAGTTTATTAAGTAAGAACTGTTTAATTTCCTTAAGTACGATGTTTGTAGTTGATGTCTCCAACATTGCAACTGACACTTTTTGTTTTATTTTTTATTGTGAAGGTACACCCTCTTTCTTTCAAACATGCATTTAGCCTTGTGATTTATCTTTCAAAAAAAAATTCAGAGCAATTTTTGTGAAAACAAGGATATGTCAAAAATGTGTGTTACTTTTAATTATGAGTTCCATTGTGAAACCACTGCAGAGTAGATGGCTCCAAATATCACCAAAGTGTTTAGGAAGGCTGTGATTAATGAGCACTCAGTATGTCAGTTTGAGGTATTTTATTCTGATTTTAATCCTGAAAATAAGCCACTTGGGGAAACTGAGACCAAAACGGATCATGATGGCCTGAAAATTATAGTGAAGTGAATATATCTCAATGTACCTATAAATTAGCAGCAATGTTTGCTGTTACTATTCCAACAGCCCTGGACCATTTGAAACAAATAGGCAAGGTAAAGAAGCTGAATAGATAGGTTTCATATTAATTAAATGAGTGTCAGTGGAGACATATTTTGATACTTGCCCTTCTTTGATATCTTGACATAAAGGCAAAGGATTTCTACACTGTATTGTTATGTGTGATTAAAAAAATGGATTCTTTTTGGCAATTGCAAGCATTCACACAATGTTTGAATGAAGATGAAGTGCTAAAACACAGTCCAAAACGAAATATTGACCAAAAAAAGTTAATGGTGGGAGATCAAGAAGATCAAAGGGAAATCACACCCCTTGATCTGGAGGTGAGATTTCAGAAACTTATCCCTTTTGAATGGGGTGACCACAAATTGTCTAGAGGAGGAAATGGGAGTGACCAGACCCTAGGGGTCAAAGAGATGTCTTTCTATTTGGGTGAATTCTGGGAAAATGGTTGACTAGTAGTAAACCTCAACAGAGGCTCCTGGCCAGAGGGAGAAAAACTGGACAGAATCTGACTGTATGAAACCAAAGGTGGGGAGCTGAGCCAAGAAAGAACTTCGGCAAGCTGTGACTCTGAGGAAGAGCATTCAAGAAACAAATTACAGTCAGAGAGCCTTGTATCTCTCTCTGTTGAGCAGGGTTTGTATTGTCCAAGACAACTTGATTAGAACTCTCATCTGAGGCTGTCCACATGGGGACATTCTGAGGTTGACCTTCAAAGTTCTGTAGCAGAAAAGAACTGAATGGTTGGGGTGGAGCAATGCAGCTGTCTGTATCTCTCCCCAGATGAGATTTAAACCTAATAACGTAACTTCTAAGGATAGGGTAGTAGTTGACTGATTTCAAAACAGAGCCAGTTTGCACTATCTAAACCAAGTAGGTCACCAGAGTCTCTGGCCAAATCTTTGAAAGGGGCCTTTGTAAGGTTGTAAGGGATACATTACAATTACAAAGCCTAGCACTTTGGTAAGGGGCTGATTAACTCTACTATCTTGGAACCCCAATTCAATCTCACCCTACCATTTTTTGTAATCAAATGGCGGAAAATAAACATGGGGAAGAAACAATGGAAGAACTCTGGCAACATGAATAACCAGAGTCGATCAACCCCCCCAAGGAAAGACAGGGGAGATACAAATGAAGATGCCATGCATAGACAAATGGCTGAAATGTCAGAAATAGAACTTAGAATATGGATGAAAAATAAGATGAATAGAATGAAAGAAAAGTTAGAAATTGAAATCCAAAGAGTAGTTCTAAAGTTGTCTCAAGAAATTAAGGAATTCAAAGATAAAGTCACCAAAGATATGGAACATAATGAGAAAAGAGATAGCAGAGCTCAAAGAGATGAAAAAGTTATTCGAGGAGCTCCAAAGTATAGTGGAATCCCTTAGTAATAGAGTTGACCAGACAGAAGAAAGGATCTCTGAAATTGAAGCTTTTGAACATACTGAAAAGGTAGACAAATGGAGAGCAAAAATTGATCATTTCCTGAGAGAGTTGTGGGATCACTCCAAAAGATCAAACATTCATCTTACAGGAATTCCTGAAGGAAATAGTCCCAAAGGCACTGATACTCTACTCCAAGAGATTATGGAGGAGAATTTCCCAAACATGATAAGAGAGATAGACATTCAGATAATGGACAGTTTCAGAACCCCAGCAAGACTCAATCCAAATAAAGCATCTCCTAGATACATTGTAATTAACTTTGCCAAAGTTAAGATGAAGGAAAAAATTCTGCAAGCGGCCAGACATAAGAAAAGCATCATCTACAAAGGGAGAAATATCAGATTGACTGCAGATCTCTCAGCTGAAACGTTTCAAGCCAGAAGAGGGTTCATCGACCTTCAATCTCCTAAAAAAAACAACCTTCACTCCAGTGTCCTGTATCCAGCTAAACTGAGTTTCATTGATGATGGAGAAATCAAATACTTTACTGACATAAACATGTTGAAGAAATTTACCATAACTAAACCAGCCCTCCAGGATATTCTCAAACCCATCCTTCACACTGACCAGTGTAATGCTTTACCACCAAAATAAGCTGACCTGGAAATTGTCGAACAAAACCCAACTTCCACAGTGGTGAAAGGATTAAAAATATCCACTGGACATGCAACATAGTAATGCAAGTCAGCCATAGCAATCAGGAGAGAGAAGGTTATCAAGGGTATCAAAACAGGGTCAGAGGAGGTGAAACTCTCATTCTTCATGGATGATATGATTTTATACCTGGAAAATCCCAGGGACTCAACTACGAAACTCTTATAAGTGATCAAGAAATACAGTAGTGTCTCAAGATACAAAATTAATACTTACCAATCAGTAGCTTTTATATGTACCAATAATAGTCAAGCTGAAAAAATAGTCAAGGACTATATTTCTTTTACAATAGTGCCAAAGAAGAAGAAATATTTGGGAGTTTACCTAACAAAGGATTTAAAAGTTCTCTATAAAGAGAACTATGAAATTCTGAGAAAAGAAATAGCTGAAGATGTTAAGAAATGCAAAAACATACCATGCTCATGGCTGAGAAGAATCAACATTGTTAAAATGTCCATATTACCCAAAGCAATAAACAGATTTAATGCAATCCCTATTAAAGCATCATTGTCATACTTTAAAGAGCTTGGGAAAAAATAGTGCTTCATTTTATATGGAATCAGAAAAAAACCTCAAATATCAATATGTTACTCAGAAATAAAAACAAATCAGGACATATCACTTTACCAGACTTTAGGCTATAGTATAAATCCATAGTGATCAAAACAGCATGGTACTGGCACAAAAACAGAGAGGTAAATTTATGGAACAGAATAGAGAACCAAGAGATAAACCTAGCTACTTACTGTCATTTGATCTATGACAAGCCTATCAAAAATATTCAGTGGGGAAAGACTCCCTATTTAACAAATGGTGCTGAGTGAACTGGCTGGAGACCTGTAGAAGACTGAAACTGGACTCCATTATTCACCATTAACAAAAATGGATTCTCACTGGATAAAAGATTTAAACTTAAGACATGAAACTAAAAATACCAAAGAGCATACAGGGAAAACACTTGAAGAAATCAGCCTGGGAGGATATTTTATGAGGAGTACCCCCCAGGCAATTGAAGCAATATCAAAAATACATTACTGGGATCTGATCAAACTAAAAAGCTTCTGCCAAGAGAAGAGCATGGTAAGTAAAGCAAACAGATGACCTTCAGAATGGGATGAGATTTTTGCAGCTTATCCTTCTGGCAAAGGTCTGATAAATAGAATCCTCAGAGAACTCAAACTAATTGATAAGAAAACAACCAATAAGCCCATTTCTATGTGGGTAAGAGACTTGAACAGAAACTTCTCTGAAGAAGACAGGTGCTTGGCCTACAAGCACATGAAAAAATGTTCATCATTCTTAATCATCAGAGAAATGCAAATCAAAATACTTTGAGATATCATCTAACTCTAGTAAGATTAGCCCACACAACATAATTCCAAACTACAGATGCTGGTGTGGATTCAGAGAGAAGGGATGAAATTCATAACTACAAATCAGTGTTAGAGTAAAAAGTACTTTATATATACAGTATGTTCAAAATGGAAAAAAATATCCCCAAAGTCCACTCTAAAAGGAAGTGAAGCTTAAGATGTCAGGAAGCATCAAGATCAAGTTTACGAGGGACCACTTTATAGCATGGTTGCTGTAAACATCACCACTGAATTCACTTTCTCGATGAAGCTGATCAAGCCTGAAAGTGAAATTGGCAGTTATGAATGGTTCCCTATAGCATGAAAAAAAGAAAAAATAAACACAAATATATGTATATATTGTATATATTCCAGATCCTAAGTACAATTGCAGAGTTAAGAAGGCAGTAATAATAAAATTATGCAGTGGAGTCAACCCTGACAATGAAGTGCTGGTGGATTTGATTAATTAATTTCCCCAACCACACTTGAGACAGTCTCTAGAGTAGTGCTTTACAAATTTTAATATGCATATGAATCTCTTGGAAATTTTGTTAAAAATGAAGATCTTGATTTAATAGGTCTAAGGTGGAGCCTAAGATTGTGCAGTTCTGACAAACTCCCAGATGATGTTAATTCTGTTCATTTACAGAGAAAACTGAATAGCAAGATGTAGCCTTGGCCTCAAGTTGGTGTCTGCAACTTTAATTGGCTTCCAGTGTAGCTGAAAGTGTCAAAAGTTGCTCCCTGGGATTGCTCAATCACACATCCTCTGGTATTTCATAGATGGTCAAGAATGGGATAATTTGGTCTTCACCCCGGAGGGCTAAGAAATATCATGGGTTAAAATATAACATGTTCTCTGTAGTTAGGACATTGGTAACCTTTGATGCCAACCTTCTGAGGAGCTTTTAAAAAAATAATGATTCAGATCGGTTAAATCAGAAATTCTATTGTGGTTTCCACTGTGATGGCAACATGAGTTAAGATCTTATATCTCTTATTCACCTTAGGAGAGCCAGAAGCCTAGAGAAAAATAATAAAAAACTAGAACTTCATCACTTCTCAGTAATAGTCTGAGAAGAGTATTTGACTAACTTTTCTCAAGTTTCAGGTTAGTCAAAGGACATTGCTGTACACAAAGACAAAGGCTAATCTCAGTAAAAACACCCAAGGTGTCAAAAAGTAAGTATGGAAAAAGAGAAAGATTTTTTTTTTTTTTTTTTTTTTTTTTTGGCAGCTCTGGTTTTGACTGAAATCCCTCCCCAACTTACAAAGGAAGCACATGAGCATACTTAGGAGAAAAAAGTGGTTTGCCTTAAAGAAGTAGAAAATTAGGAAAATAAAATAGAACTAGAGAAACAATCCCACTGGGTATACCCAAATTGGTATTGTTAAGCATCTTCACTAGCTCTCCTTGGCTAGATCAGCCAAACAAAGGCTTTTGGAATTTTTATTCAATGAGAACAATTTTGCTTTAATTAGATAGGTCATCTTTGCATTTATAAGTGAATCACATACATTTTTCTAAAAATATCAAATAGTTCTTCAAATCAAGTGATGGCAAGGCTTTAACATATAGTTTGTTCAATTGTTTTTTAAATTATGATTATTAAATGAAGTTGAATATTTTATTTTGTGTAAATATGTTATATCCTGAGTTCATATTAATAAGTATGATCTATTTACGTCTAGTCATTGATTTCAATATTTAATATTCCTAGGCTTTATAAAATCACACTGAAGATTAAAAATGTATGAGGGGTTTCAAATTGAACCTTAGAGGTTTAATTAGTAACTAATCAGTTACATGTTGAATTTTTGTGCTCTATAGACATAAATTGAGAGTCAAAAATGTATGTTTTATTTTTAAAAGGTTTATTTTAAATAAAATTAACCATATAATATATATTATTATCGGTTGCTGAATGTATTTTCCTGAATTGAATCCTGTATTTTCTCTAATTCATTAACTAAAAAAGTCTTTAGCTTTCTCTTTGTCTATGTTTTGTACACAAAATATACTGAGGACCAAAGGCTATGGCTGACTATTTCAAAGCCTGTTTTTACAAATCTACATACAAGATACGCTACTAATTTCTAATTGCAAATATTTTCTCTATTCTCTATTGTTTCTTTATGTTCCAGACACCTTATTGCTCCCTGTTATTATAGTGAATTTTAATGACTATTGCTTTTTACCTGCCTATTGGACTGTATGCCCTGTTACTAAGAACTATCATTTGGATATTACAAGTGAATAGAAATTGGACACATTTTTCAAATTCCTTTAAAATGTCATAAAATAAACTGCTTTCTATTATACTAGTAAAACATCTGAAGATACTTTTTAACACTACAGCAGTTCATTTAATATTTGCTTAGCTGATTCATCCTGTTGCTGTTGTTTTATTTGTTGTAATGTAGATAATTAGTCAGGATGGGGAAAATTTGATGGCTCAACAAAGGCAGATTCACCTTTAAAAACTATCTTGCATAGCATTTATAAGGAAGGAAAAGTAATAGTAAGCCTTCCAGAAATTTTTGCCACTACACAGAAGGATCGCAATACCAGTTAATTATATAAAAGAATAAATAACTCTTATATGGGAAAAATTTTATGAGACCAATGACCACCCAATTTGTATCTTGTCTGTCATATTTTGTAGAGAGAAAATAATATAAATCTTCATTTTGGTTCAAAAATAAAGGAAATCTATTTATAGGCTAAACATGGTTAATTTATAATAGTCTATCCTAAGCTCAAATTTACTACAAAATTGTCCACTTTGAGAATGCATTTAAATCTTTCCATACTATTATTACAATATTTCCACATAGAAGGTTAGACAATTAAGTTTGTGAACTCATTCTAGAAAAATTGCTAATTTAATTTAATTGTCAGACCTCATATGATGACAGCATTGATAGCCATTCTACAAACCAAGTTCCCAAATTGGCTTGAAGGGTGAAGAAGGTACTTACCAAGGGGAGTTCTTTCAAGCTGTCTGTAGTGCTATTCAGCAATGAGGTATTTAGCGTTTCCTAAGAGGAGTTTGTGAATGTTATTGTCTGATCTTTTATATCAGGACTTCTAGTTTCATATGTATGTCTAGTTTTCAAAGATAGAGGGATTATTAGAATCCATGTAATCACAGTAAGTTTTTAAATAATAAACCTGAGACCGTAATATTGAAGTAACCTTCACAAGGTCAGACACAGATAAGAGAAAAACAAGAATTCTTCTAAAATCTAGGGACTTCAGAATATTTTGAAGTACAGGAGAAGCTTTTTGACATAGGCTTATATGAATAAATTAATTATTCTACTATTCTATAGCTTCATTAGCATATTCTGCATTTATTAAGTTTTGCCTGTATCCATTCCAAGATGCACCATAGATGTGGCCCCACCCATTACCTTCCCTCCACCAAAACCTCCCCCCTCCCTTCCTCTTCCTTGGCCCTTTCCTCATAGTCTTGTGCTATTTTTGGGCTATAGCCTTCATATGAAAGTTATAATTTAGCTTCATAGTAGAGCTGAGTACTTTGGATACTTTTTCTTCCATTCCTGAGATACTTTGCTAAGAAGAATATGTTCCAGCTCCATCCATGTAAACATGAAAGAGGTAAAGTCTCCATCTTTCTTTAAGGCTGCATAATATTCCATGGTATACATGTACCACAATTAGCTAGTTCATCCGTGGGTCGATGGGCACTTGGGCTTCTTCCATGACTTAGCAATTATGAATTGGGCTGCAATAAACATTCTGGTACATATGTCTTCGTTATATTGTGACTTTTGTTCTTCTGGGTATACATTATGTGAAACTATACATTTTTGTTTCTCATGAAAATTACCCCGATGCCTCTAATTTATTATTCAGACTGTAACAATGTTCTGCAATACAAAAAACTATATTCTATCTTTGCAAACTTAGAAAGAGATTTGACACTAATCTTTAAATTCTAAAATTCTATAACAATGTAAGCTTCCACTATTTAGCAAATAGCATCAGGTAGCAATCATACTTATTTCTTACTTAGCACTATTAATTTTGGGGGGGCTAAATCAAATTGAGTTCATTCATAATGGTTTAAAATGTCTGAAAAAAAGGACAAGCATAATAGCTCATGCCTGTAATCCTAGCACTCTGGAAAGCCCAGGAGTGGGGATTGTTTAAACTCAGGAGTTACAGACCAGCCTTCTCTATAAAAATAGAAAACACCTAGCCTGATGTTGTGCTGGGGCCCATCACCCCACCTACTCTGGAGTCTGAGGCAGCAGAATCACTTGAATCCAAGAGTGTTATATTGCTGTGAGCTATGACACCATAGCACTCTACAGCACACACACATATACACACACACAAATATTTCAAAATACACCAGCAGCAGTCAGTCACACCTGTAATATGAGCACTCTGGGAAGCTAACACAAGTGAATTGCTTGAGCTCAAGTGTTTTGAGACCAGCCTGAGCAGTAAGAGTGACACCCCATCTCTACTTAAAAAAAAAAAAAAAGCCAGGCATGTGGCAGGCACCTATAGTTCCAGCTGCTTAGGAGGCTCAGGCAAGAGCATAGCTTGAGCCCAGGAGTTTCAGGTTATTATGAGCGACTCAAGTTTATTTAACTACATTAAATAAATAAACAAAATATGTCAAAACATTGGTCTTATATGAATTGGAATATCAACTCATTTATAGATAAGTATTTATGTCTTCCAATCATTCCTTTTCCAACAGAGACCTAGAATTTTAAGTATAATACTCACAGATAATTATGGTTGACATTTTAGAGTATATCTCACATGTCAGACACAACATGACTACATATACATGCCTTACCTTATTCAAGCAATGCAGCCTATTTAAATCTTAACACATGAAGAGGTAGACTTACTGGATCTATGAGTTTTGCCCAAGTTTCCAAGTTTGATAAGTATCAGAGCTAGATTTCAAGACTGAGCATGGACACAGGTGGGGAGCTAACACTGCCCCCTTGTTACCTTCACCAGTTCATATGCATTAAAGAAAGAGATGCATATGTGGTCCTCACACTATGTCTGTACATCCTATATTCCTCGAAGGAAACATGTCTGCTTCCTCCTCCATCCACAGATTCCTTCATTTTGTCAATATGTATTTATATTTATTTACTTCTTTTTTTTTTTCAGTTTTTTTTTTGGCCAGGGCTGGGTTTGAACCCAGCACCTATGGTATATGGGGCCAGCACCCTACTCCTTGAGCCCAAGTGTCAAGTCTTTTCTGGCTAAACAAAATACTATACAAAAAATGGATACCACTGATTTTGCTATTTGAATTGTTTTGAAAATCACCAAATAAATAAAAACAGGTAATCAGGAGATCTCGGTCTACAAAAATTTTAAATTTGATTTGTTGAGCATTGTGGAGACAAAGAAGAGATTTTGTTTTGTTAGTAACACAATTAAGTTTCTATATTAGAAAAATCACTATGATAATACCTTTTCAGGTGGCTTGAAGAAAGTTTAAGCAAAATAATTTCCTAGATGAGTTACCGTGGTAACTTTGCAACAGGGGTCTGAATAATTACACCACAACATGTTTAGTTTTTGTGATAAAAAAGAATTTTTGGTAATTTTTATGTGCACAATTAGAGGAGTAGCTTTTCTATTGAAGTTTTAAAGACCAGTTCTTTTTAATCTTATAAGGAGCTACGGTTAACAACTAATTATTTATGTTATGCCAAATGTGCTTTATGTTTAAATACTTTGTTCTAGAATATTTGAAAGAAGTATTTTATAAATGGTGATATATAGAAATACACACACATATACAGTCTGTATCCATAAACATATATTGAAGGATGTTAAATATTTTTATTTACCAATGAAATGAATAAGTATATTTTCAGTTTACTTTAGGATCTTTTCAAAATTATATATAAATTATGCATTGGCTATCTCTAATAGAGAAGAAATAGAGTGTTTTTAAATAGCTTGCATACAAATAAGTAAAAATATTTAAGAAAAGTTGTTTTCTATAAGAATGTATAGATAACGCTCATAATGGCTCATGATTATAGTTACTTAAATTGCAAATTAAAAAATTTCATGTGGAAATTTTCTTTTTTTTTTTTTTTTTGTAATTTTTTATTGTTGGGGATTCATTGAGGATACAATAAGCCAGGTTACACTGATTGCATTTGTTAGGTAAAGTCTCTCTTGCAATCATGTCTTGCCTCCAGAAGGTGTGGCACACCACCCCCCTCCCTCCGTCCCTCTCTCTGCTTTTTCTTTAAATTTTCTTTAAAATACTAAGGCCCTTTGGAATTTTGTAATCATTTATATTGAATATGCTGTTAAAATGCATATAGACAGCAAAAGAAGGGTTTTTGTGAGCCAGGTATCTAGAAGAAATTTCTTTCATAACCATTTTCTCTATCCTATGCTCCATAATATGATTATAGAATTTGCCATTACAATAAATTGTTTGTGTTTTTCTAAATAAAGGAATACATTTATTTTTAATATAAAAACATTAATGCATGTTATTATTTTTGAATAATTTCTAAAAATAAAACAAGTTTTATAATATATTTATTATAAGAGCCATGAGTAGAAAACTATTGTGAGAATTTATAAATCACTTTATTACATTTAAAATTCTATGCCTATGAAAACTCATTGAAGTTATCTTAACAGCCTAGTACCTAAACATGAGAACTAAGAGTCAGGTTTTCATATCTTCTTACTGATGTCTGTGACAAAAAATTAGAAGTAAAACTTTATTAGATTTTTCAGTTTATCATTTTTTTTTTATACAATTTTTGGCCAGATCCAGGTTTGAACCCACCACCTCTGGTATATGGGGTCAGCGCCCTACTCCTTGAGCTATCGGCAACTGTTCTCAGTTTATGTTTTTTTATATTAACTTACTTGAACCTTAGAAGTGTTTAAAATATAACATTTGTATCTTAATGTTATTATTAGCATTATTATTGATGATAATTTGTATTGTGTTTAATAATATAAAAATTCAAAATAGAATAACAAGGTAATTTGTTTCCAGTGATAGTGCCAGAATTATTGCAAGAGGACAAATGAGAATGTGCAAAATGCAATTCAAAAAACATTACCCTGAAGTGTTTTCTGTTAGATGAAAATTAAAAAGAAATAAATGAAACTTTTTTCCCATGTTTTGAGTCTAAATAATGAAGAATTAAGATTTGCTTTGTTTGGAAAACAAAGAAAATACACTCATAGAAAACTATGAATATAAGTTGTAAAGAATATGAATGATTGTGCAATCACTGTAAAATCAAAAATGGATAAGGGGTCGTAAGATGTGATTAAGGTTGTCATGGGAACAATTCTACGATGATTGCCAGTGACCCACGCTCTTGCATAGTCCCCTCTTCTTGAGTGCAGAAAGCACCTAATGTAATGGGGAATAGTTATTTTATTGGTTAAGTTACATTATATGACAAAAGAAATGGATAATCACTCTTGGGATAACCATATTTTATATGAGACTCTTTCAAAGCACACTGGAATAAAAAAATTTCCTCCTGGCTTTGAAGAATTAGGCTGCTGTTTTGTGGGAGGTCAACTTAGCTGGAACTAATGGTAGGCTCTAGATCAGGGGTCCTCAAACTTTTTAAACAGGGGGCCAGTTCACTGTCCATCAGACCATTGGAGGGCCAGACCATAGTTAAAAAAAAACAAAAAAAAAAAACTATGAACAAAGTCCTATGCACCTGCACATATCTTATTTTGAAGTAAAAAAATAAAATGGGAACAAATACAATATTTAAAATGAAGAACAAGTAAATCAACAAACTAACCAGTATTTCAATGGGAACTGTGGGCCTGCTTTTGGCTAATGAGATGGTCAATGTCCGGTTCCATGTTTGTCACTGCTAGTCATAACAAGTGATGCAAGTGTGCATCAGTTAGTCTAGATCTGGTTGGAGATTTCAGATGTTTCATTCTGGACAAAGTCTGTTCACAGACATAAGTGCTGTCAAAGATGGTTGCCATTTTGAGGGCATGGTTCCTGAGATCAGGATATGTCTCAGAGGGGAGAGATGCATAGAAATTAGGAAGGCTACTTGACTTAAATGCATAATTCAGAGAGTTACAATTCTTCAGTTCACCTAGTTCACCTAGTTCCATTTGGTAAATCGTATCCACATTTTCAATGTCAATAGAAAATGGGTTATGGAAAAGCTGTATGTCCTGTTCATGGGGATGAAGCTCTTTAAATCTAAATTGAAACTCCTTTTGCAACTTTTCCAGTGAATCCACACATGATTTGTTTGGGAATGCAACCAATAGTTTTTCTGCTAACAGATTTTGAGTTGTGGGGAGATGGCAGAAATTTTCCTCCTTCACTTGTTTGATGAGGAGGCCTAATTTTACTTCAAATGCTTTCACATGTGATTGCATATCACAGAGGAGCTTCCCCTTTCCTTGAAGTTGCACATTGAAACTTTTGAGTAGTTCTGTTATATCTGTCAGAAAGGCGAGGTGCCATTTCCATTCTGCACCATTGAGCTCTGATACTTCTTTGTTTTTTGAAAGCAGAAAAGCTGTGATCTGTGGAAGTAAGTCATAGAAATGTTTCAAACTCTCCCTCCACTCAGCCAATGGACTTCTGTGTGGTATGGAACATCTTCACAAGCAACATTTAGCTCAGACAGAAATTCCTGAAATTGTCTGTGGTTTAGTGCATTATCTCTAATGAAGTTAACACAAGATACCACAGTTTTCATAACAGAGTCCCGCTTCAGTGATTTACTACACAGCGCTTGTTAGTGGATGAGGCAGTGTATGGATAGGGGATGAGAATGGTTATGTTGGTCCATCTCTTGGTTAATGCGAGCAATTTCTCCTTTCTTAGACCCCACCATGCTAGGAGCACCATCAGTCATCACACTGGCTAGGTTTTCCCAGTTCAGCTCCAAATTATTCACAGTTTGGCAAAACTTTTCATAGATATACTCTTCTGTAGTTGTTCCTTTGAGTCTTTGCAGTGCAGCAAGCTCTTCTGTGACTTCAAAATAGTCATTCATGCCACAAATAAAAATTAGAAGTTGTGCAGAATCACGAACGTCATTACTTTTGTCGATTGCTGAGGAAAAATAGGAAAGATTTTGCGCAGTTTTGCAAATGCTGATGCAAATTGTCTCCCATTTCTTCAATCCTTCATGTAATTGAGGGTCCTGAAAAACCCACTGTACTAAATAAATCGGCCTTCTCTGGACCCATCTCTTTGGCAACATAAAGAAGGCATTCTTTAACCAATTCTCCCTCCATGAATGGTCTGCCAGTGCACACTATTAGCTTGGCAACTTGAAAACTTGCTCGTAGTGATGAAATATTTAGCTGTTTCTGCTTCACAAAAGTATTTTGCTGAGTTGTCAATGTATATTTCAGTTTTAATATTTTATCTTTTCTCACTTCTCCAACCAAACAATTATATTTATCTGTATGTTGAGTTTGATAGTGTCGACGCAAATCGTATTCTTTGAACACAGACACTATATTCTGGCATATCAAACACACAGCTCTTTCCTTGTACTGCACAAAAAAGTATTCATAAGCCCACTGTTCTTTGAATATCCTACACTCCGAGTCAATTTTTCTCTTTATTGATTTCATTGTTTCCTAGAGATTCCAAATTGCTATTAGTAAAATACCAATATATATATGCAGCACTCCAAAAACAGCATATCAGCAATAATTTTGCCCAGACAAAGACATATAGACTGCATTGCCCGTCAA
>CAUYPK010095508.1:0-15842 GCA_963574355.1 Loris lydekkerianus | reverse complement strand
GCTCTCTGTGTCCTCAAAGGGATGATTGTAGGCAGGTCCCACCGGCCAGAGATGTCTGGAGTCTTGTCTCCCCAGATTCGCCAGGCCCAGTTACAGGGAAGCTGTTACTCAGCCGCCATCTTTAATCCGAGTCCTGTTTTTTTACTTCAAAATAAGATATGTGCAGTGTGCATAGGAATTTGTTCATAATTTTTTTTAAAAAACTATAGTCCGGCCCTCCAACGGTCTGAGGGACAATGAACTGGCCGCCTGTTTAAAAAGTTTGAGGACCCCTGCATTAGAAAAGTGAATTTTTAGATACTTCAAGTTAAAACTAAAATATCTTCACATCTGAGACAAGTTAAAGTTTTAGAAGCTACTAAGGGTTATTAGGATTATGGTTATTTCTTCTTGAGCAACCAGGAATTGGTTGGATCAGCCACTCTTACTTTGAGAATTTTGTATGTGTTCCTATTTCTGTGTACAGCTTAGCTACTTTTGTTCATTCCATAGTTTACTTGGCTTTGACCTGTTTTTTGGCTAGACATTCTCTAGCTTCACTTGGCTACCTGTCCCTGCTCCTTTCTTTCTTTCTTTTTTTTTTTTTCTTTTTTTTTTTTTTTGAGACAGAGTCTTGCTCTGTTACTCCCAACTAGAGTGCATTTGGCGTGTCATCATAGCTGACAGCAATCTCAAACTCTTGGGCACAAATAATCCTCTTACCTCATCCTCCCAAGGAGCTGGGACTATGGGTGCCTGCCACGCCCAGCTAAGTTTTCTCTTTTTAGGAGAAGAGAGTCTTGCTCTTGCTTAGGCTTGTCTCAAACTCCAGAGATAAAGCAATCTTCCTGTTTCCGCCTCCCGGAGTGCTAGGATTCCAGACATGAGCCACCACACCAGGCTTACAGCTCCTTGTACTCAAAAGCGTGTGTGAATGTGAATAAGGAAACCCCATGATAGAGATTGCTGAGTTGTAGAGCCTTTAGTAAACGATCTGTTGCTAATTTAAAAAAAGAAGAAAAGGCTTGGCGCCTGTGGCTCAAGCAGCTAAGGTGTCAGCCACATATACCTGAGCTGGTGAGTTTGAATCCAGCCCAGGCCCGCTAAACAACAATGACGGCTGCAACCAAATAAAGTTGGGGGTTGTGGCAGGCACCTGTAATCCCAGTTACTTGGGAGGTGGAGGCAGGAGAATCGCTTGAGCCTACGATTTGGAGGTTGCTGTGAGCTGTGCTACTACAGCACTCTAGCCAGGGCAACAGCTTGAGGCTCTGTCACCAAAAAAAAAAAAGGAGAAAAGAACAGGAAGTTTTCCATCTCTGAGTTCTCAGACCACAACTGAAAATTGTAGCTATAAGCCATTTGAAAAAGGTTCTTGAAGTGTTTTCTTTTTTTTAAGTAAGTTTTATTTATTTATTTACTTATTGCAGTTTTTGGCCGGGGCTGGGTTTGAACTCACCACCTCCGGCATTTGGGGTCAGCGCCCTACTCCTTTGAGCCATAGGCGCTGCCCTCTTGAATTGTTTTCTTTAGCTAAGAACTGTTTTGAACAAGTGGATACATAAACCTCTTATTTTAGAAAGAAGTTCATATGTGATTTCTTCCCAGTGTGGTTTGTTAATTATGGAATCATGGATTAATTTCTGTAAAAAGAAAATTTTTAGATCCCTTTCCTAGATTTGTGTTCAATTTTTAAACATTTTTATTATTTAAGAAAGGTAATTTAATATAATTTATGGTCTAGCATCTATAACTTTTTTTAGTATCATTAGACTATTTTGTTTAGAGTCAATGAGTTGCAATAATATTTACAGAGCTATTTTCTGGTAGTTATCACAGCTCAGGAGGTAGTCTGTCTAAATTTGTATAGTGACATAAGAAAGGTACTTTCTTTTCCATTTATCTAACTATAAACATTTTATTTTGTTTTAATAAAAAGTCCCCCTTTTAAAGTCAAGTCATATCTGACTGCAATTCAATAAAGCAAACCCTTTACAACCCCTATAAAAGAGAGTGAATGAGTGAGTTTGTGTGTGTGGAGAGAGAGAAGGAGAATTATTAGTATATATGAAATGAACCAGGTACTTTCTTTGTTTTTTTCTTTTTTTAATTTGTAATGAAAACTAATAGGAACCTGCTAACTCTTAGATTAGACATAAATTAAAATGTTGGCTGAATATGGCTTCTCTCCCACTAGATTGTAAACTTTTTGTGGTACTTAAGAGTTATATACCTTGTAGGCTCTAAGCATCTTAGCTGGATTAAAACATTTACAAGGAACTACTACTTTAGGTTTTTAAAAAATATTTTCCTGAAATTTTTGGTAGAAAACACGTTTTTGGTTTTTTTTTTTTTAGAAAACACATTTTGAAATAATAGTGTGGGTTTTTTTTTTTTTTTCCCCCACTTTAGGGAAGTTCTGCTTGAACCTGTTTATAAATTGTTTTTTTCCTTTATGATAAAGGCCCTTCTAGGGATTAGTTTTTGTCTTCCTGTATTTTAAGCTAATGATAATTTTTGGTTTTATTAGAAGGTATCATTAATGAATTTTTTTGTTGTTGTTAGGCTGTGAACTAGTCTTCAGACAGAATAATTGCCTGCTAATTTTGAACCAAATCAATTAATGATTGCATTATGTGGTTTGGACATATTCAATCATAATCTTTTTTTTTTTTTTTTTTTTTTTTTGAGACAGAATCTTAACTTTATCACCCTCCGTAGAGTGCTGTGGCGTCACAGCTCACAGCAACCTCCAGCTCCTGGGTTTAGGCGATTCTCTTGCCTCAGCCTCCCGAGTAGCTGGGACTACAGGTGCCCACCACAATGCCTGGCTATTTTTTTGTTGTGGATTGGCCAGGGCCGTGTTTGAACCCGCCACCCTCGGCATATGGGGCTGGCACCCTACCACTGAGCCACAGGCTCAGGCGCCGCCCCATAATCTTTTCTTAACAGCTATTTTCCCTTAGATGACTTGTAGGCTGGGGTATTTTGTGGCAAGAACCAAAATGTTTTTGCAGGAGCTATACTAAACAAAGTACTGTGTTGGTGAGAAAAGCTAGTCTTAAAAAAGATATATACTGCGTGATTCCATTTATTTAACATTTGTGAAACATGGTTATAAAGATGGAGAGCCATTAGCAGTTGCCAAGGATTAGAGATGGAGGATGAGGGATGGATCTGACTGCAAAGGGATAGCACAAAGAAGTATTATGGTGATGATGCAACTAAGTATCTTGACTGTGGTGGTGGTTATATGTGGCTACACCTTGTTATAAAATAGAATAAAGCAGAATACACAAAGGCTGTGTGGCTCACTCCTATAATCCTAGCATTTTGGGAGGCTGAGGCTGGCAGATCACTTGTGCTCACAAGTTTTTCAGCCTGAGCCAACAGCAAGACCCCATCTCTAAAAAATAGCTGGGCCTTGTGTGTGCTTGTAATCCCAGCTACTTGGGAGGCTGAGGCAAGAGGATGGCTTGAGCCCAAGAGTTTGAGGTTGCTGTGAGGTATCATGCCCCAGCACTCTATTGGCAAGAAAGTAACACTGTCTCCAAAAAAAAAAAAAAAAAAAAAAATACACAAATGTGTGGGTATGTTATTGGCGGCACTTGAATATGCTCTGTGGATGTACCAATGTCAGTTCCCTGCTATTGTATTGTACTCCATTTATGCACATTTTTAACATTGGGGGAGGTTGGGTGAAGGGTGCCCAGGACTTTATATTTCTTTGCAACTTCCTATGAATTTATAATTATTACAAAATGAAAGAAAAATACACTTTTTTAATAAGTACTCCCCTTTCATACCTCGCACCAGGGCAGTTATTAGATGTCTCTTCAGTTAGCCTATCCTTGGTATCAGGTCTCACCATCCATTTGCATAACTGCACAGCAGAGGACTCCCCCAGGGAGAGGTCTGTCTTACCTATACATGTCCGGAAGGTTGCCCAAAAAGTACCCCTAGGTGGGGAAAATGGAAAATCGTAACTAAATGTATCTTTATTTACGAAATACTCTACAAAATTTTACAAAGAGATGGCCAGCACATAGAGAATATTTTATAAATATTTTATAAAATTTTATGATATTTTGTAAATAAAGCTACATTTGACTGTAATTTCTCTATATATATCTAGCTTGTTTCTTATATAAAAGGTAAAAATCATTGAATATATTTATATGATTACTACTATAGAAACAAGTAAAAGTGTTACTGCTGTTTTCATTTTTAATGTTTTGTGTATATGTGTTTTAACACATTGGCTTTTACTTACCAGCATTAGTGGTCATTGTCAGAGTACCTTTTTGTAGAAAACTGAAATCAGATGAGCTTCAAAAAGGTAATCTTCCCTGCTTTTTTTCCAACTTAAGTTCAGAATTGCTCTTTTTATCACCTGATGCTATTGAATACAAAGAATATAAGTTTATGAATAGGACATGTAAAATCATTGCACTCCTTCCATATCTTACCTTCCTGTAAGTAGTAACATCTTATTTAAAAGTCAGGAAGTTCACTTGAGTCCAGAAGTTTGGGGCTGAAGTGAGCTACTGCATTCCTCCTAGCTGGGGCAACAGCAAGATTGTTTCCCAAAAAAAGTCTGAGAAGTTATAGCCTAGTGTTTTTCTTTTCTAAGTTCTGTAGTTTAGATTGAAGCAGCCAATTTGAAAGTGACAATAGGTGAAGTATGACAGACCAAAGGTGACAGACTGAAAGAAGAGACAAGAAAAAATAATGAAAGCAAGCAAAAGAAATAGAAGTCTAATGTTTGAGAGACTTCTCAGTCCCTAAGATAGCTACTAACTCGGTGAAAATACATTTTCAAGAAAAATGAATTTCATTTACACTAATTAGACATAAAAATACACTGGAAATACTACTTTCAATTTTAATGTTTAACAGTAATACTTTAATGTATGAAAGTGTCACACTTAACAAGGAAATTTAAACATCTTTCATGCTTAACAGGGGAATTTGGATTGAATGAGTCATACATGTAATACACTTAGCACCTAGCTCATAACTTTTTGATAAGTCATTCTGACAGGTATAAGGTAGTATCTGATAATGGCATTGATTTACATTTCCCTGATGATTAAAGCCTGATAGTTTTGGCTCGGCACCCATAGCACAGTGGTTACAGCACTAACCACATATACCCAGCCTGGTGGGTTTAACTGGCCAGGGCCAGCTAAAACAACAATGACAACTGCAACAAAGAATAGCAGGGCAGGGGTGGCACCTGTGGCTCAGTGAGTAGGGTGGGCTCCATATACCAAAGGTGACAGGTTCAAACCCTGCCCTGGCGAAACTGAAAATATTTAAAAAAAAAAAAAAAAAAAAAGAAAGAAAGAAAGAAAAGAAAAGAAAAGAATAGCAGGGCAGGCGGCACCTGTGGCTCAAGGAGTGGGGTTCCAGCCGGTCCCATGTACTGGTGGTGGTGGGTTCAAGCCCCGTCCCAGTCAAAAACTGCAAAAAAAAAAAAAGAAAAAAGAAAGAAATAGCAGGGCGTTGTGACAGGCTCCTGTAATCCCAGGTACTTGGGAGGTTGAAGCAATAGAATCACTTAAGCCCAGGAGTTGGAGGTTGCTATGAGCTGTGACGCCATGACACTCTAACCAGTGTGACAGTGAGATTCTGTCTCAAAAACAAGCCTGGATTTTGCAGTGAGCTATATATAGTCAGACCACTGTATTCCAGACTGGGCAGCCACAAGACCTTGTTTCTTAAAAAAAATTCATGTTCCTCATTTTTTTCCCTGTACTATTTTCACTCGCACCTTACAGTCTTCTCTGAAGATTAACAATGAAAATTTGTTCCCTAAAGTTTAGGGGAAGGACCTTGAAATTATTAATTTAATTCATAATCTTTCCACTTTTAACTGTAAGGAATCAGTTGCCAACTACAACACATTCTGAAAATGTGAAATCCAAAGTACTCCAAAATCTAAAACTTTCTGAGTTGCCAACATGATACTCTAAGGAAATGTTCATTGGAACATTTGGATTTTAGAGCATTAGATTTGTAATGCTGAACCTATAAGTATTGCCACAAAATCAGAAAGTCAAAACACTTCTTTCTAATCCTAAACATTTCAGATAAGGGATACTTAACCTGTACTAGAAATTAACTTTTAATTTGGTTTGAACAGTGGTAGTATTTTTCTATTTTACAGACCTCCGTGAGTGAAAGTCTTCAGAGGGAAGCTGCTAAGAAACAGGCCATGAAACAGGTAAGATAGAAGAGAGAGATAAGTGTATTTAGTGAAGTGTGTGTTTTGGCTCACATTTTTAAGTGTCAGTTTTCATATATTTGTACTAAAATTAGAGTAGATGTATATAATGAGAATTTTATCTTGACTATTGTTTTTTAAAAATGTGTAAAAACATTTCTTGATTTATATAAATTGCAGGTTTCCTGTATAAATTTTAAAGGCAAAAGACTATGAAGATTTAGCTTCTTATTACTGTGCTGTAGATTAAGCCAATCCTGCCATTCAGCCTAGTAATGTATTGATGGGCAGATTATTATTTGTTTATTAAATTCCTGCTAATGAGCTTACTTGCCCCCAAATGATTTGTTCATAGCCAAAGTGATTTCATAATTTTATACTTATTTGAAATTCATTTATCAAGAAAGGGAAATAGTAGGAGAGCATCAATACTTTTCCCATCTCAGAATTACTGTAAGAATTAAGATAATTCTTAAAAAGTAGTTGTAATAACATCTGGCACACTGAACTGCTTAATAAACTTAGCCTTATACAGGTTTCCAGTTAGACAAGGGAGGAATAAGATGAAAAATTATAAGGAAAATATGAAGAATAAAGAATTAAAATGGAAAAGTACCTTGCTATTTAATTTCATTATGCTCTAAGAGCATATCTTAGATACTTGATGTAGAAGTAGAAATTAGTAAACCTTCAGGCCCAGTTCCTTTTTGAGTTTCATATTTATTAATCAGGACCTTGTACAAGTTTTCTGTGAACCTTATAAGACAAATAAATTTATGTAAAAAGTGCTAGGGAATACTAAGGTACTAACAAGTCTATTATTAAAAATCACCTATTCTCATTTCTTTTTAAAAATTTATTTAATTAAAATGTCATAGTTGAGGGACCTTCAGATAGCTATATTTTATCGGGTGCAATAAAAACAATTAAAACCCAAATCATCAAGAAAGTCTGTGCCCCTGGCTTTTTATTTATCGGTGGTGATATGAAAATTAACGTATGGACCTATTTTTTTTTATTTTTATTTTTTTTGCTCATTAGCTTTTGTTAGTGTTTATGTATTTAATGTGTGGCCCAGGGCAACTTTTCTTCTTTTAGTGTGGCACAGGGAGCCAAAAGGTTAGACACCCCTACAAATGTTTCAAGTTTAAGCCATTTAAACAGCAGCACAGTAAATAGATAAAATTATTATTCTCTCGTTTTATGTATACTATTTATTTATTTATTTATTTTTTGAGCAGAGCTCTGTTATCCAGACTAAAGTCCTGAGGCATCATCCTAGCTCACTGAACCTCAAACTCCTGGGTTCAAGTTCTTTCTGCCCCAACTTCCTGAGTAGCTGGGACTATGGGCATCTACCACAATTTTTCTGTTTTTAGTAGAGATGGCAGCTCACTGTTGCTTTGGCTGGTCTCCTAAGCTCTTAGCTTCCCAGAATGCTAGGATTATAGATGTGAGCCACTGCACTCGCCCTGATCTCACTTTTTTAGGTGAGGAAAATCAAGGCACAAAAAGATTTAAGCAAACTTGCTCAAAGTGTTATTAAGTGTAGAACTAGGATTCAAGCCCAGCAACATGGTTCTAGAATTTACATTCACATTTTATAACTAAAATGTGATTGTATAGAATTATTGTGATGTATTTCCAATTTATGAACCTTTCTCCAAAAAATGCATAGACTTGGTGGTATCTATTGGCTGGTTCATATTTTTGAAACATGTTTAATTTTTTTTTTTAAGACCAAAATGGAAATCCAGAAGGCCCTTGCAGAAGATTCCACTGTGTATGAGTATGACAGTATTTATGATGAAATGCAGAAAAAAAAGGAGGAAAGTAACCCCAAGTTGCTTTTGGGAAAAGATCGAAAGGTTTGTTTGTAGCTAAAGTAGAAACTTTCTTTGACCTAAATTTGTGTCTTAATCTTACTTTAACATGAGTATGATCTGAGATAAAGCTATTAGGTATTTCATATTAGTAGTTCCAGATATTATAGATTAATTTTAAGACCAAGGAAGCCCTACGTATATTACACTAATGGGCCAAGTGAATTGTCTGATGACTATTTTCTAAAGTTTGGTTTTTGCTTTGGAAACTTTACAAATAATTTTTTGAAAGTTTTTCCTTAGAAATTATATATACCAAATTTGTACTGCTCCTGCCCTTTTCATGTTTATTTGTTTCCTTATCCTCTTATTTTTTATTGCTTTCTAGCTAGTAACTAAATTATCTGCCTGCACATATCATCATGATTTTCAGTTTGAAAAAAAAATAGGTAGGAAAAAATTGAAATAAAATCATATTTCCACTAAACGTGAAAAACTGGTAGGAAAATTTCTTAGTCATTTATTTGTTGAATTAAGAGAATACCAGGAAAAAGGATGAGGAAAAACACTGGAAATTTTTTATTTAATTGTACTTTTTTTTTTTTTGAGACAGTCTATGTCACCCTTGGTAGAGTGCTATGGTATCATAGCTCACAGCAACCTCGAACTCTTGGGCTTAAGCAATTCTCTTACCTCAGTCTCCCAAGCAGCTGGGACTACTGGTGCCCGCCACAACGCCCGCCTATTTTTTTGGATGCAGTTGTCACTGTTGTTTAGCAGGCCCAGGCCAGGCTCGAACCCACCAGCCTGGGTATATATGGCTGGTGCCCTACCCATTGAGGTACCACCCTAGTTTTAGATTTTTAAGAAAAAGTAAAATAATACTATAAACAATTTCTATCTCTGTTATACTTTTTTTTTTTGAGACAGTTTCACTTTGCCCTCGGTAGAGTGCCATGGCGTCACAGCTCACAGCAACCTCAACTCTTGGGCTTAAGCGATTCTCTTACCTCAGTCTCCTGAGCAGCTGGGACTATAGGTGCCCGCCACAATGCCTGGCAATTTTTTGTTGCAGTTGTCATTGTTGGTTAGCTGGCTCGGGCTGGGTTTGAACCTGCCAACTTCGATGTATATGGCTGGCACTGTAACCACTGTGCTACACCCAGCGAGCCTATACTTAAATTTTTATTGAAAACAATTTCAGTATTAATCTTGCTAGTAAATTTGCATTAAATTTTGAAGATCCTATTTGGGCTAATAATTTCTAAATTTATAAAATTATAGCAATGTTTACATTGTTAAAATTATTATTCTTGACTCCTTTTCTAAATCTTATTTTTTCCTTAGCCAAAGTACATTCACAACTTACTAAAAGCCGTTGAAATTAGAAAAAAGGAACAGGAAAAAAGAATGGAAAAGAAAATACAGAGAGAACGAGAAATGGAAAAGGGAGAATTTGATGATAAAGAGGCATTTGTGACATCAGCTTATAAGAAAAAACTGCAAGAGAGAGCTGAAGAGGAAGAAAGAGAAAAGAGGGTTGCTGCACTAGAAGGTAAAAATGGAAGCGGGGAAGGTGGAAGGAAACAGCAGCTCAATTTCTATCCTGTGGTTAGCTATTTGCTCTGTCACTGAATTTTTGGATTATAATGTTGTAATCATACTTTCTGTATAAGAATTTAAGATATAAGGCTGGGCACAGTGGCTCGCACCCATAATCCCAGTATTTTAGAAGGCTAAGGTGGGAGGATCATTTGAGAACAGGCGTTCAAGACCAGCCTGGGCAACATAGTGAGATCCCCATCTCTACAAAAAAAATTTTTTTAATTAACCACGTATGGTGGTGTAAGCTAATAATCCTAGGTTCCAGTTATCTTACTGCCTTAGCATCCTAGAAGTTCAAGGTTGTAGTAGGCTATGATTGAGCCACTGCACTCCTGTCTGGGTGACAAGGTAAGACTTTGTCTCTTAAAAAATGGAAACAAAGGCTCGGGACCTGTAGCTCAGCAGCTAGGGTGCTAGCACAGTTGCTAAAGCTGGCAGGTTTGAACCCAGACCGGGCCTGCCAAACAACATTGACAATTACAACGAAAAAATAGCTGGGTGTTGTGGCAGGCACCTGTAGTCCCAATTACTTGGGAGGCTGAGGCAAAAGAATCGCTTAAGCCCAAAAGTTTGAGGGAGCTGTGAGCTGTGATGCTATAGCACTTTACCGAAAGCAACATAGTGAGACTATCTCAAAAAAAACAAACTGGAAACAAGATATATGGTATTAAATAGTAGCATAAAACAGGAAATTTTAACTGAAACCACAGTTGAACTCTTCTTCAGTAACTGTTATTTCTAGTAAACTTTTAGTTCTCATTTTGCTTAACTGAAATATTTACTAGTTATTGCCTTAGAACATGGTTTTAAACATAAAAACATTTATTACAAGGTATAATCCTGGTACAGTGGTGTATCTCTAGTCCCATATACTTGGAAGACTGAGATAGGAGTTATCATTTGAGCCTAGGAGTTGGAGGCTGTAGTGAGCTATGATCGAACCACTGAAGATCTGAAAAAAATTTTTAAAAGTTATAGCATCAATACACTTGTCAGAAACAATATGCATACAACTTAAAACCTAGGTTATATTCTGGAATCAAAATGTCTAGAGTAACGCCACTTCTTACAGAGCATTAAGTAGGCAATTAAAAAAAAAAAAACTTAATTGAAGAAAGAGTAAAGATGTGCAGAGGTTTAAGAATGTCTTAGTGCCTTACTTTAGTGTTCTATTCATGATCATTCCTTAAGATGTAAATAGAATGTGTACTTACAAATAAATTTTTTTTTTTTTTTTTTTTTTTTTGAGACATAGTCTCAATATATTGCCCTTGTTAGAGTGTGGCATTAAAACTCACAGCAACATCAAATTCACTTTTCTTGCCTCTGCCTCCCAAGTAGCTGGGACTACAGGCACCCACCACAACGCCTGGCTGTTTTTTGTTGTTGTTGTAGTTGTCGTCGTTGTTTAGCAGGCCTGAGCTGGGTTCAGACCTGCCAGTTCCAGTTTATGTGGCCGGCGCCATAACCAGGCTGGAGCTACAGGTACCAAGTCATACTTACAAATAATTTAATTGGCAATTGTTCATGAAATTTTTTTTTTTTTTTTTTTTTTTTTTTTTTTTTAAGAGACAGTCTCACTTTGTCACCCTCAGTAGAGTGTTGTGGCGTTACAACTCACAGAAATCTCCAGCTCTTGGGGTTAGGTGATTCTCATGTCTCAGCCTCAGGAGTAGCTGGGACTGCAGGTATGCACCACAACGCCTGGCTATTTTTGTTGTTGTTGCAGTTTGACCGAGGCCCAGTTTGAACCTGCCACCCTCTGTATGTGGGGCTGGTGCCCTACGCACTGAGCCATAGGCGTCACCCTGTTCATGAATTTTTAAGTTGAAGAAAATCAAATATATAGATTCTAAACACGTACTATGTGTTCAGATAGAGTACCATTCAGCAAACTTTCTGTGAAGGACTAGATAGTGAATATTAGGCTCTTGTGCATACCATTTCTGTTGTAACTACTCACCTATACCTCTGCAGTTCAAAAGTAGCTGTGGACAGTACATGCATAAGCAGGGTTACGTTCCAGTTAAAATTGATTTAAGAAAAATAAATTTGGCCTGCGGGTATAGCTTGCTAACTCCTAATCTAGAGAATAGTTTATACACTGTATATGTTTGTGTACTCTATATCTGTAAAACACATGCATTGGCTGTACTGAATATGTTCTACTCAACTTTGCTTTCCCTCTCAGCGCATTTGGATGTAACAAAGCAGAAAGATCTCAGTGGATTTTATAGGCACTTGTTAAATCAGGCAGTTGGTGAAGAGGAAGTACCTAAGTGCAGTTTTCGTGAAGCCAGGTAAGAGGTGCCATATGGAATGTTTGGAAGAAAGTTACTGTTAATAATCTGTGATTGCATGGTCATTTTAACCCTCAGAAAGATGGAAGATGCACTGTATGTTGCATTGTCAGCCAACCTGACCTAAGTGAATTAAATGGCTAGGAATTTGCAGTTTCTTAATTTACAACCTAAAATTTTAGTTAAAGGATTGTTTCTGTTCTGTGGTTCACAAAAAATTGCTACAGTTTGCATCAGGCTATTCCTAGTGATTCAGTATAATGTTACCATAAATATTGGTGTACTTTATGGGTCTTTTGAATGACCTACGAGGGGAAACAAAATCAAATGGTGTGTTTCTGTCTTTGTTTTTTTTGTTGTTGTTGCTGTTGTTGTTGTTTTTGTTTTCTGAGACAGTCTGACTTTGTTGCCCTTGGTGTAGAGTGCTGTGGCATCATAGCTCATAGCAACCTCCAGCTCTCGGGCTTAGGCGATTCTTTTGCCTCAGCCTCCCGAGTAGCTGGGATTACAGGTGCCCACCACAACACACCGACTATTTTGTTGTTGTTGTTGTTGTTGTTTTAGTTAGACTGGGGCCGGGTTTGAACCTGCCACCCTCAGTATATGGGGCCGACGTCCTACTCACTGACCCACAGGCGCCATCTTCTTTGTTTTTTAAACTAAAAGTATAGGTAACTCCCATGGTCCTGGTTCCTTAAATGATTGTCGCCAGACTTAAGAAGAAATTTGAAAGGATCACATGTCCACAACATAAATCTTACATGCATGTTGAGTTAGTGTATAAAAAAGAAAAGTGGTTTATTTTTATAATAATACCCAGCCTTGGGCGGCACCTGTGGCTCAAAGGGGTAGGGCACTGGTCCCATGTGCCGGAGGTGGCAGGTTCAAACTCAGCCCTGGCCTGCAAAAAAAAAAAATAATAATAATACCCAGCCTTCATAAAATGTGAAATTCACATATTGGACTAGAATCGCATAGTCCAGCATATAGCCACTAGTCTCAAGTAGCTATTTAAATTAACTAAAAGTAAATAAAATTAAAATTTTAGTTATAGTGGCCACATTTTAAGTAGTCAATTGCCACATTTAGCTAGTGGCTGCCATATTATACAGTTCAGATATGAACATTACTATTTCTGTAGGCATTTCTATTAGACAGCACTAGTTTAGAAAGTAAATGATCAGGCCAGGTGCGGTAGCTGCTGCCTGTAATCCTAGCACTCTGGGAGGCCGAGGCAGGTAGATTGCTTGACCCCCGTCTCTACTAAAAATAGAAAAACTGATGCATAGAGGATTGCTTGAGCCCTAGAGCTGGAGGTTGCTGTGAGATATGACGCCATGGCACTCTACCCAGGGCAACAGCCTGAGACTTTGTCTCAAAAAAAAGAAAACAAAAGGAATGCTAAAGGTGATTCTGGCAAGGGTCTGGAAAGAAAAGAAAGTATGGAATGAAATTGGATAATTAGCTCAAAAGATTTCTAAGCAAAGTGTTGAAGGAAGGGTATGGTTCCTTATGACTGGTTATGGTGAAATACAGAAAGAGAAAAATGCATTAGAGAAGGAATTGTTAGGAAAAAATGAAACAAGACTAAAAGATTTGGAAAATTATCAGCCTATTATCAGACTTTCTACACTGCAGAAAAAATGAGTATGTTTGAGAAGAAAACATTAAGAGTATGGCTGTTTGGTTTTCTCAAGTTTTTTTCTGTGCCTGCGTCTCTGACAATGTGGTTTAGTATTGACAATTTCTAACACAGTGTCCAGACATCTACTTATTTTTGAACTGTCATCTGTTTTCAAGCTTTACAATATTTCATTGTCCATGATATATTTAAAATAAATTGAGATAAATAAATTTAAAATAAATTAAAAAAAAAAAAAGAAAACAAAAAGAAAGTAAAGGATTAGAAGGTTTTTGAATAAAATTATAAGGTATTATAGGAATAATAAGGTGATCATGACATCAGTATATAATGAGGTAAAGGGAGAGTTTGTCCTAAATCTGTATCTTAAGCCAACTTTTATTTATTTTTATTTTTTTATTTTTTGCAGTTTTTGACCGGGACTGGGCTTGAACCCGCCATCTCCAGCATATGGGGCCGGTGCCCTACTCCTTTGAGCCACAGGCACTGCCCAACTTTTATTTTTTTAATCAGGAAATTTTTTTTGTGTTATCTCACTTTATTTATTTATTTATTTTATAGAGATAGAGTCTCACTTTACTGCCCTCGGTAGAGTGCCATGATCACTTTATTTATTTATTTATTTTAATCCTTCAATCTTTCAATTGAATTTATTTATTTTTTAATTATTTTTTATTAAATCATAACTTTGTACATTGATGCATTTATGGGGTTCAAGATACTGCTTCAATATACAATGTGAAATGTTTACATTGAACTAAGTAACACATCCATCACAATTATACTCATTTTTAATAGTTTTGAAATGTACCATTGCATCATGCACATTAGATGAGGTCCCCCCCGAAATATTCTTATAAGAAGATCTTAGTCTATGTTGCTGGGAGAAGGGGAATGGTGGGAGAATATAATTAAGGATAAGGAGAAAGAATTAAGTTTACGCCCCACTCCTCCCCACACTGCTAGGTTTTGATTACAAAATTGATGAGAAGTATAAGCCTAAGAAAGTACATTTGAAGATTCGTCTTTTGAATGGAAATTATAACACATTATTTTTTTCTATTAGAATTTCATCTGGAATATTTATGAGGCCAGCCATGAAATTGAAATACCATAATGTCATTTACTTAGTTGTACTGAGTCTAATAATGAAATCAAGTTCCTAACCATCATTGGGTCCTTTAGCCAAGATAGTTTTGTCAGCATTTCCTACAGAACTAAAGTTGTTGCACTACTAGTGTGATTAGTGATGAGTAAGAATAAATGTGTAACAGCCACACTTTCTACCTTAAAAAATATAGATGATACAGATAATTTTCTTTTTTTTTTTTTTTTTTTTTTTTGATGCAAGAATATAAATTTATTGGCTCAGATAACTAGATTGTCTCTTTGGCACATGACACAATTTGGGGAGGTATCATTCACATAGAGCAAAAATAAATGATACTTTTGTGGAATTAGATGACAGAGAATCCCTGAGTTTAGAGTCTCAAAATCTCTTGATACAGATAATTTTAATGTTCATTCTAATAGCTATGCAGATACAAAATGGAAATACCCATTTTGTTGTAATAGGTGCCAAAGGGGACTATTAGGATGGTAGTACGTTTTTAATCATGAGAGAGATGAATACTTAGAATTAGATTTGCCACTATTTTGCTATAATTTTTTTAAAAGAAAGGAAAAAAATCCAATAGTCACAATTTGAACTTCATGTTGTAAAAACAGAACATGGATCCAGAACATATCTTTTCAGGCTTAGCAAAATGGGAAGGTATTGTACAGACCCCTGACTGAAGGTTCTCGTAGTCTAATAGAGAAAGACTAATTTTCTCTAATGCACTTCCATAAATACTGAGAAGGGTCCGAGTGCTTTGAAAATGCTAGTTTGCATAGAAGGTAGTACCTTTTTGCATTTAGATAGTTAGACAATGCATATAATAAATAGTTGTGTTAATTAAATATTGAGAAAAAGTATGTGAACACTTCATTTGTTTGCTATAGTTGATAATGTGGCATTTTGTGTTTTCTTTTTAAATAAAGGTCTGGAATAAAGGAAGAGAAATCAAGGGGTTACTCTGATGAAGTAAATTCAAAGAACATAATACCACAAGAGAAGTGCATTCTGGAAACTGGTATGAAAGTAGAGGAAAACCCAGATGCCGACAGTGACTTTGATGCTAAGAGCAGTGAGGATGATGAAATGGAAGAAAGTAAACGGAACTGCAGGCGGGAAAAGATCACAGAGACCTCAAAGGATGGTT
>CAUYPK010095501.1:0-15542 GCA_963574355.1 Loris lydekkerianus | reverse complement strand
TTGAGTACATGAGGATTCTTGCTTCTCCATTTTCATGATGCTTTACTAAGAAGAATGTATTCCATCTGCATCCAGGTTAATATAAAAGATGTAAAGTCTCGATCTTTTTTAATAGCTGAATAGTATTCCATGGTATACATATACCACAGCTTGTTAATCCATTCCTGGGTTGGTGGGCATTTAGGTTGTTTCCACATTTTGGCGATTGTAAATTGAAATGAAATAAACAGTCTGGTGCAAATGTCCTTATGAGAAAAAGTTTTTTTTTTCTTCTGGGTAGATGCCTAATAATGGGACGGCAGGATCAAATGGGAGGTCTAATTTGAGTTCTTTGAGGGTTCTTCATACTTCCTTCCAAAAAGGTTGTATTAGTTTGCAGTCCCACCAGCAGTGTGAAAGCGTTCCCTTCTCTCCACATCCACACCAGCATTTGCAACTTTGAGACTTTGTGATGTGGGCTATTGTCACTGGGGTTAGGTGATATCTCAGGGTAGTTTTAATTTGCATTTCTCTGATGATCGGGGACAATGAGCTTTTTTTCAAATGTTTGTTAACCATTTGTCTGTCTTCATAAGAGAAGGTTCTATTCATATATCTTGCCCAGAGGTGAATAGGATTGTTTACTCTTTTTCTGTTGATTAATTTGAGTTCTCTGTAGATTCTAGTTATCAACCCTTTGTGAGATTGATACCCTGCAAGTATTTTTCCCATTCTGAAGGTTGTCTTTTTGCTTTGCTTGTTATGTCCTTAGCTGTGCACATTTGTTAATTTTTTTTGTTGTGATGACCAGTGAAGTCTTTGTCATAAAATCTTTCCCCAGTCCAACATCATCAAGAATTTTCCCCACGTTGTTTTCTAAGATTTTCATCATTTTGTGTCTTAGATTTAAGTCTCTTATATATCTTGAGTCAGTTTTTATAAGGGGTGAAAAGTGTGGCTTGAGTTTCAGTCTTGTACATGAGGTTATCCAGGTCTCCCAGCACCATTTGTTGAATAGGGATTCTTTTCCCCACTGTATGCTTTTATTTGGTTTATCAAGGATCAGATGGCAAGTAGAGACTGGTTTCATCTCTTGGTTTTCTATTCTGTTCCATATGTCTACATCTCTATTTTTGTGCTATCACCACTATTATTCAACATGGTTCTGGAAATTCTAGCCAGTACAGTCAGGCAAGAGAAGGCTATTAAAGGGCATCCAAATGGGGGCGGAGGAGGTCAAACACTCTCTCTTTGCTGATGATATGATTTCATACTTTGAAGACTCCAGAGACTCAAGCACAAAACTCCTAGAAGTCATCAGGAAATACAGTAATGTCTCAGGGTATAAAATCAGTGTCCTCAAATCAGTAGCCTTTGTATATGCCGAGAACAGCCAAGTTGAGAAACAAATCAAGGACACAGCTCCTTGATTTGCTTCTCACAGTAGCTTCTAAGAAAATGAAATGCTTAGGAAAAGAGGTAAAAGATCTTTTCAAAGAGAATTATGAACCCTAAGAGAAGAAATTGCCTGACACTAATAAATGGAAGAACATACCATGCTTTTGGCTAGGAAGAATCAACATTGTCAAAATGTCTGTTCTATCCAAAGCAATCTACAGATTCAATGAAATCCCCATTAAAATACCAACATCATATTTTGAAGAACTGGGAAAAATAGTACTTTGTTTTATATGGAACCAGAAAAGTCCCCGTATAGCTAAGGCTATTCTTAGTAATACAAAGTCAGAGGCATCACCCTACCAGACTTCAGACTGTACTACAAAGCCATAGTGATTAAATCAAATCATATTTAATTCTGATTTTTCTCCCATGTTTCTAAAACCTTGTATGTTACTGACAAAGCTACGACCCATCTCTACCTTCATTCCTTCTCCTGTACTCCTTCTCCAGAGATAATCTTTATTCTAAAATTAATGTGTTCATATATATATACCCCCCCCCTTTTTTTTTTTTTGGTTTGTTTTGTGAAACAAGTTTTCCCTATGTCATTTGGAGTACAAGTGAAGTGGCATCATAGCTCCAGCAACCTCAAATGCCTGGGCTCAAGTGATACTCCTGCCTCAGCTTCCCAAGTAGCTGAAACTACAGGTGTGCAACACTACACCCAGCTAGTTTTTCTCTTTTTAGAACACAGGGGGTCTTGCTTTTTTTAGACTGGTCTCAAACTCCAGACCTCAATAGTCCTCCCACTTCAGCCTCCTAGAGTGCTATAATTACAGATGTGAGCCACCACACCCAGCCTAAATATGTTATTTTTAAATAATATATAGCATTCCTTAATGTTTTAAAATTTTATACTTGTCTACTATTATATGTCTTTAATCCATCTGGATTTGTTTTATATATGATCTGAGGTAGAGATCTAATTTTATTTTTCTATATAAATAACCTATTGTTCAAAAGAACCATCCAAGTTCTAAAGGTTTTAATAATATATGTCTGTGGTCGGTTTTTTTTTTTTTTTTTTTTTTTTTTCATATTTGTTGTCTTCTTTTTGTCTTTATTGTGATAAATGTTACTTAATTATCTGGCTACTGTTCATGTTTTAAATAGAGTAGTAGAGAAGCTCTGATTTCTTACATATGTGAACAGACTATTGTATTGGCTAACTTCCCTCACATGAGGTATGCATATGGTTAACCATGATATTTTGCAACACCTAAATATCAAAATACTAATGTCTCTGATGAGATGCTTAGACTCTCATTCTAGCCACCCTGGCTATCACTAGAAAATGTGTTCAGTTTCTTTGGAGAGGAAACTTCCATTTTTTTCTTTTGAGTAGGCATGGAGGTTGCTCAGCATTCTGGGATAACAGGTAGTTGAGAAATCCACAACTTTGTCTTCTGACTTTTGATTATTTCCTGTTTTCAGCCCCACACATCTCCACTAAAAATCACTGCATTTTGTGTTTCTGATTTCCCTGCTTTTTTAGGATTCCTCCAGCAGGTTTGTCCCTTCCTCATCTTCCATACCCTCTCCTTTATCACACATCACTCCCAATTTCCTTCTTTCTTAAACTGTTAAATTCTCTTTTCTACTGATAGCTGACTCCACACCCTTTTCCTTATTGTTTGATTTCCCTTTAAAAAATTATTTTTTTGCTAGTGTTTTAATGAGATCTCAAGAGAGAAGAGATAGGCATATGAGCTCAGCCTCATATCTCATAACTCAATCTCATAAAAGAAGCCCACCTTAAGAGCTTTGGCTGCCTTTATTGTTATTTTTAAAATATGGAATCTGTAATTAATTCTTCGATTTCCTCTTTGGAGAATGATTTTTAGTCTCTAGGTAATTTTATTTATGCTCTTTGTCTTTAGTCTGTTGTTCCTAGTTTTATTACTCTGTGATTAGTGGCTAGCCTATAAAGCCTTTTAATTTTTGGAAGTCAGTAAAGTTTTCTTGGTAGTACAGAATATAATCAATTTTGTTAAACATTATATAGACATTTGAAGAGAATTATGTTCTCTGTTATATACAGGTTATATACATCTGTTATATTAGTTAAATCTTTAGTTTGCTTTTGGATACTTGATTTGTAAATTACTGTGGGAGAGAAATATTTTCTCGAAACAACTATTTTTATCTTTTCATTCTCTTCTTGAATTTCAAGTGGCTTTGTTTCATATTTCAGTACTATGTTATTTACAGTATAAAAGTTTATAAGATACATATCCTCATTGTAGGTCCATACTTCTTAATCAATATAAAATAATTCATTTTGCCTATATAATACATTTTGCTTTTATTTTTATGTAGTGCTGTTAATGTTATGTTTGCTTATTATTGCTATTTTTTAATTGACAAAAGAAAAGTATTTATGGTGTACAATATGGTGCTTTGAAATATGTATACATTGTGAAATGGCCATAATCAACTTACTTTACATGCATTATCTCACATACTTACCACATTTTGTGGTGAAAACATTTAAAATTTATTCTTTTAGCAATTGTCAAATATATGATAGATTGTTATTAACTATAGTCACCATGTTATACAATGGTGTATATACAATGGATCTCTTGAACTTTTTTTTCCTGTCCAAAATTGTTAATCCATTGACCAACATTTTCCCACCCTCCCTCCTCCCTTTCAGTCCCTGGTAACCACCATTCTACTCTCTCCTATGAGTTCAGCATTTTTGGATTCCACATGTAAGTGAAATCATGTGGTGTTTGTCTTTCTGTGCCTGGCTTATTCACTTAACATAATGTCCTCTAGTTCATCCATGTTGTCACAAAGGACAGGATTTCCTTATTTTAATGCTGAATTATGTTGTGTTTATATAGCACATTTTCTTTATCCATGCATCTATTAATGGACACTTAGCTCAATTCCCTATCTTGGCTCTTGTAAATAGTGAATGGACATGGAAGTGTGGATAGCTCTTTGAAATACTTTTTTCATTTTCTGTGGCTAATAACCAGTAGTGTGATGGCTGGATCATATGGTAGTTGTTTTTGATTTTTTGAGGGACTTAATTTGGTTTTTGAGGGACTTAATTTGATTTTTTGAGGGACTTTGAGTTTTTCCCATAATACACTAATTTACATTCCCACTCACAGTATACTAGGGTTCTCATTGCTCCGCATGCTTGCCAATACTTGTCTTTTCTCTTTTTCAGAATGGCCATTCTATCAAGTAGGTGGTGATACCTCTCATGGCTTCGGTTTGCAGTTTCTTGATGATTAGTGATGTTGAGCATTCTTCCATATACTTTTTGGCCTTTGGATGTCTTCTACTGAGAAATGTGTATTTGTATTCAAGTCCTTCTCTCACTTCCCACTTTTTATTCTAGTTATTTGTTTTCTTCCTATTGAGTTACTTATATTCCTTATATACTGGAGATTGATTAATCCGTATCACTTGTATGATTCACAAATATTTTTTTTTCTAATCCACGTATAGATTATCTTTTCACTCTGTTGATTATTTCTTTTGTTATGCAGAAGAGTTTTACTTTGATGTAACATCATTTATCTATTTTCAGTTTTTTGTTGTCTGATTTCTGGATCCTCGCCAAAAAGTCATTGTCTGGACCACTCTTGCTTTTTTATGTTTGTATTTACCTGATATATCTCTGCCTAGAAATTTTTAAGCTTTTAAATTTCACCTGGAAATTTTTTCTTTCTTATGTTTGTATTTACCTGATACTTATTTGGCTAAAAATTTTTAAGATTCAAGTTTTATAAATAGCATAAAATTGAATTTTATTTTCTAAAAACAAGGCATATTTTTCTAGACATATCACCGTTATTGTATTCTCACATATGTAAATATGTGAAGAAACATATTTGTTCTTGTTTTATGCTCTCCATTTTTTATACTTCTTTTTAGAAAACATTTTTCTTTTCTCTTTCTTTGTCTCAATTCATACATGTCCTGAGTGAGAACTCTTGAATTTGCCTGTGTTTCTTACTGATATGGAAAACGTTCCTCATATGTACGTAACAATGCTACTCTGGTTTTTTAATACTTCTTTGTTAGTTTCTTTCCTTTTTCTCTTCCTTTATTTCTTGATCCTATTTTATTGTAGTTCCCATTTGGCAGTTTTACATCATATTTTTATTCTATTAGTGCTTCATTCCTTTTCAGTGTCATGCATAAACCTAACAGTTTTCCATAGTACAGTGAGAGACTAAGTGTGATTTTACTCCTCTTATTCTTATCTTTGTTACAGACAGCACACATATGAACACGCCACCATTTTGTGGAACTAATCTTATTAGTTTTAGATTACTATTATTTATTTTGTACATAATGTAAATTTTGTTAAAGATTATTTTAACATAGACATAATCCCAAGTTTTACTGATTTAATTGCTTATACTTCCTCATAGTTAAAATATTTTGCATTGTTTAAAGTTACCTTTTTAAGGAAGGATGATAAAGTTTCTGGGTCCTTGGATGACTGTGAAATACTTTTATATTTTTGGAAATGAATAATAAAGCTAGGTTAAGTATAATTCTTATATAGAAATCTTTCATTTTTAAAAGTAAATTGAGCATGTTCTATTGTATTCTATTACATATGGTTATGTGAGAGAAGTCTGATGTCAGCCTAATTATTTTTTGTTTTAAACGACATTTTTTTCTGCTGAGACCCCTGTAAGATTTTGTTTTTCCTTTATTCTTTGAATTATTTAAATTTATATCAAAGATTATTATATAAAGTCTTCTTGGCCTAAGTTTCAATGAGCCTTGTTAGTCTGAAAATTCATATTTTCTTTTTCTCAGAGAAATCCCCAATATTATTTCTTTAATTATTGCTTCCCTTCCATCTATTATCTTTTCGCCTACCTAAAATTTTTATTATATTGGGGCTTCTGGAGGATCTGTTCTCTATTTTAGTCAGGGTTCTCCAGAGCAACAAAATTAATGTAATATATCTCCATAGAGAGAGATTTATTTTAAGGAATTGGCTCATGTGATTGTGGGGGTTGGCAAGTCTATTATTCTATAGGGCAAGCCAGTAGATTGGAAATTTCTACAAGAGTTGATGTAGAACAGAAGGCTTGCATCCCAAAGCATTCTGTGGAGAATTCCTTCATGGGAACCCACAGTGTTTCCTATAAAGCCCTTCAAATGACTGAATAAGGTCCATTTGGGGGGAATAAATACGCTTTACTCAAAATCTACTGATTGAAATGTTAATCACATCTAAAAGTTACCTTTACGACAACATCTAGACTGGTGTTTGACTAAGGAACTGTGTACCATAGCCAAGGTAAGTGGACAGAGAAAATTAACCATCAAAGCCTGGAAATCACTTCCTCTTTACCCTTTATTTCTTTATTCTTTCAGTTTGAGTTCTAGGAGAATTTCTCAGAGGACAGTCTTCTAAAATCACCTACTTAATGCTTGCTACATTTATTGCTTGTTCTAATTTTGATAATCATGTTGTTCATTTAAAAGCAATATTTTCTGATTTCATGGTTTTCATTGTTTCAAAGTTTTCTCATTTTTATAAAAATATGTTTTAATTTGAAATATTTTATTTTTTGTTTTGTTTTGTTTTAAATACTTTTTAAATTAATTTATTATGTATTGTTTGGGATGCATTGAGGGTACAAAGAATTAGGTTACACTGATTGCATTTGTTAGATAAAATCCCTCTTATAATTGTGTCCCGCCCCCAAGAGGTGTGCCATACACTATGATTTCCCATCCGCCTTCTTCCTGCCCTCTCCCCACTTGCTCATTCCCCTCCCCCTTCCCCTTGAATGATCTCATATGGTGCCTTCATATTAGAATTGAATGCATTGGATTCTTGTTTCTCCATTCTTGTGGTGCTTATTTCACCTCCGTCTAGATTAATCCAAAAGATGTAAAGTCTTTTTAGTGGCTGAATAGTATTACATATTATACATATACCACAGCTTGTTAATCCATTACTCAGTTGGTAGGCATTTGCACTAGACTGTTTATCGCAGCTCAGTTTACAATCACCAAAATGTGAAAACAGCTGAAATGTTTTGAATAGTTTTTAAAACTTTGTTCTGAGAAATTTCACAGTTAAGGATAATTTGTAAGAATGCTAAAATTAATATCATTGATTCAGGTGGATAAATTAGCAGGTGCCATATTTGGTTTTTCTGTTTATTGCAGTTCAGTTTACAATCACGAAAATGTGAAAACAGCTGAAATGTTTTGAATAGTTTTTAAAACTTTGTTTTGAAAAATTTCACAGTTAAGGATAATTTGCAAGAATGCTAAAATTAATATCATTGATTCAGGCAGATAAATTAACAGGTGCCATATTTGGTTTTTTCATACCAGATGTATGCATCATTTATTATTTGGTTAAAACATTTGGGAGTAAATTGCAGGCCTTATGAACTTTGCCTAAATACCTCAGCATATGTTTCCTAAGAACAAGGCATTCTTTTATATGATTTAAAAGTGATCAAATTCAGAAAATCTAACATTGATACAATATTATTATCCAATAATATATAATCTATATTTAAAATTTTCCAATTATTAATATTTCTATGTTCTTTTTATAGCAATGTTTTTTCCAACCTAGGTTCCACTTGAGAATTATTATACGCTGCCTTCCTTTAGTTACCATGTTAGAAATATTTTTAAGTAATCTTCTTTCTCTTGACATAAATCTGTTTCATAGAGAAATATTTGATGTGACTCCTTAGAAAGAGACTCTTCTTTTTATATATAGAATGACTTTTCTTTATATTCTTACTTTAAATACCAGTTCTATATGTATCCATTACTAGGATTTCAGAATTTGGAGGAAAGATTCTATTCATCCTTATTCAAAAAATTTAGGCCAAACACAGTGGCTTGTGCCTGTAATCCCAGCTTTTTGAGAGGGTGAGAGGATTAGAGTTTGAGGCCATCCTGATTAATTAACACAGCAAGACCTCATCTCTACAACAAATACAAAAATAAGCTGGGCATGGTGGCATGTGCCTGGCAAGACTGAGGCAAGAGGAGCCCTTGAGAACAGAAGTTTGAGACCACAGCAAGCTGTGATCATGCTACTGAAACAGAACAAAACAAACAAAAATTTGAAGAGGAAAGAGAAAGCTTATATTTTTTCTAGTTTTAACATAGTCAAATAAGTACTTTTGGCTCTGTAACTTCAGAGAATCATTGATTCTCCCTTTCTTCAACATTACCCTTTGTGAAGCAATTTTTAGTTGTCCTTCATAGTATTTGTATAGCATTATGTTAAGATCAGTTGAGAATGCAAAGTAAGTGTGGGGTCTGGTTCAAATGAGCAATAATTACATTGGTAAGTCAATTAAAGAGTTGTTATGAAACGTGATAAGAGCTTATAGAAAGCTCAAATGTCTTGGGCCTCGGCTTGGCACCTGTAGCTCAGTGGCTAGGGTGCCAGCCACATACACCAGAGCTGGCGGGTTCGAACCCAGCCCGGGTCTGCCAAACAATGACAACAACAACCAAAAAATAGCCAGCGTTGTGGTGGGCACCTGTTGTCCCAGCTACTTGGGAGGCTGAGGCAAGAGAATTCCTTAAGCCCAAGAGTTTGAGGTTGCTGTGAGCTGTGATACCACAGCACTCCACCAAGAGCGACATAGTAAGACTCTGTCTCAAAAAAAAAAAAAAGAAAAAGAAAAGAAAAAAAGGCTTGGGCCTAGAATCATGAGTAAAATTTGGGCCAGGTGAGAGTTCAAGACAAATACTTATCTTTAAAATTTGGTCTTAGAATAATACTATGAAGCATATTATAGAAAACATTCTATTAATTGAATTTTCCCAGAGAGAAGCCAAACATAAACATATATTTAATGTATTTTACATATAATATAATATACGTATAAATTGTTTGATACATCCAAGCTATTAAATATGTACTAAGGGTTTTTTTTTTTGAGACAGCAACCTCAAACTCTTGGGCTCGAGTGATCCTGTTACCTCAGCCTCTCAAATAGCTGGGATTATAGGAACTGGCCACCATGCCCAGCTATTTTTAGAGATGGGGACTCACTCTTGCTTAGGCTGGTCTTGAACTCCTGAGCTAAAGCAATCCACCTGCTTTCAGCATCCCAGAGTGCTAGATTCCAGGCGTGAGCCACTGCACCCAGCTATCCTAAGGTTTTTAATATTGTTATTTTTATATCTACATTATCTGTAATTATGTCTCCTTTTTCATTCATTATATGTTTTTGTTTGTGCCCACTTCATTTTCTTCATCAGCCCTGACAGAGATTGTTCTATATTATTTTTATCATTTTCCTCCTTTTTTTTTTTAGGAGTTTAATTTTTTCTTTTTTTTTTTAATTTCAGATTAATGTGAGGGTACAATTATGTTACCATGTTTGCATTTATTAGGTAGAGTCCCTATTGTAGTTGTGTCCTGCACCTAAGAGGTGTGCCACATACCCTTACATTGCGCCCATTAATTTGGAGCACAATTTTCCCCTTTCTTTATTATATTTTCTCACTTTGATAGAATACTTAATAAGTTTCCTTTTCTAATTTAATAAATGTATTTTGAGGAAATGCCCTTCACTATTTTAACTAAATGAACAAAGTTTTTAAAATCAGGTTAATTAAGCTATAATTTGCAGAAAGCAAAATCACTATCTTAGTGTGTAGTCAAGAAACCCCATCTGTCACAAAAATTTTCCTATGCCCCTTTATATTCAACCCCTCTCCTCAACTCCAGCCCCTTGAAATCAATGATTTTTCTGTCCTTATATTTCTGCCTTTTCCAGAATGTCATATAAATATAAATATATCATTGATAGCCTTTTGATTCTATTTTCTTTCACTTAGCATAATGCATTTGAGATTCATCCATATTTTTATGTTAATCAATAGGTGATTATGATCACAGGTCTGGGTTATATGATTCTATTTTTTGGCACTTATTAGAACTTATTTTGGATATGATCATGTGTCATGAATAGTCCATTTGTGCTTGAAAGGAATTATGTAGTTTTTAATACAGGGTTCTACACAATTTTTCAGAAAGCATTAATTTTGTTGTTCAAATTTGTTTTCTTATTAATTTGTATCTATGTGGTTTACCAGGTTTTGATAGAATTGTGTACATGTACATGTGTACATGTATACATGGAAATCTCTCACTGTGTTTGTGGAGATGTTTCTATTTTTTCTTTTTTCTTTTTTTTTTTTTTTGTAACTTATGTTTTTAAATTGAAATTTATCAAAGCCGTATTTTAAAATCTTAATATATTGGGGTTTTTTAATGCCACTTTTTTCTTTTAATGTTCATTTGCCCTAATTTATTTATTTATTTTATTTGTTTTAGTTACAGATCTCCAGAGAGGTAGAACCTATAGGATATGTCTAGAGATATATGACAAGTGATTTATTAGGCTGGGGAATTCGCTCACTTGCTTATAAAGACTGAAGAATCCCAATGATAGACTGACTGCAAGCTGGAAAACCAGGTTGTGTGGCTCAGTCCAGCTTTGAAGGTCTTACAGACAAAAACCCGATGGTGTGATTCTCAGTCCAAGCATAAAAGCCTGAGATCCTGGGAGGCCACTGGAGTCAGTACTGGTGTTCTAAGACTCAAGAACCTGACATTCTAAAGTGCAAAGGGAGGAGAAGGGTATCCTGATTGCTGGAGAGAGGGTAAGGATTCACCATCTGAGTCGTTAAGTGATTGGGTTGGTGCCCGTCCACATTAAGGGTGGATCATTCGCTCTCAGTCCACTGACTCATACATGAATATCCCCTGAAAACAACCTGACAGACACACCTGGGGAAGCCCAGTTATTCCAATCAAAACTTAAACCACCCAGGTTTTTCTTTCAGTGCCTACTGAAGCATCAAGAATAATGCTTTACCAGCTATCTGAGTATTTCTTAATTTAGTCACGTTAACACCCAAAGTCAATCACTACAGTATTGCTCTGCTACCTTTCTTTTAACCAATATTGACTGGATTCTCTTTTTCCTTCTTTTCTTTATTTCCATATTACTGAATTATTGAGTTCTAGATATGTCTCATCTGAATATGATAAAGCTGGATTTACTTTTTCTAATGTTTTAAGTATTTTTTAAGAAGTTAATTGAATTTTTAAAGTATTCATCATAGTTAAATATTTGGACTCTTTTTTTAATGAGTTATGGTCTTGCTATGTTGTCTGGGCTGGAGTATTCTGGTACTCATAGTCTACTACAGCCTTAAACTTCTGGGCTCCACCTGCCTGAGCCTTCTCTGTACCTGGGATGGACTGCAGGTGTGCCCTACTGTGACAGACTGTGGACTCATTTTCACCATTTTATTTTGGTTTTATTTATTTAATTTCCCTGCACTTGGGGGTGTTTTGGAGGGATGGGAGCTATAGATTTATATTTGTATCCTTTTAAAAATTAACCACAGGTTTGTTTTCTTTAAAAACATAAGAAATGAGATCTTGGTATGTTGCCTAGGCTGGCCTTGAAGTCCTGTGCTCTGGTAATCCTCTTGACTCAGCCTTCTAATTAGCTGGGACTACAGGATACTCATCACCTTTCCCAGCCAACCATAAAGTTTGAATATACATATTTACTATTATATTTTGTTTTATGATGTCTAAAATCACCTTATGTGTCATTTTCCTAAATAATCCTTACACATTTTGTATGCCATCCTTCTTCAGAATTTTTTCTGCAGTTGAAATTCAACTTTATATTTTGTTGACTTTATTTTAGCTAAGATAGAAGTTTGATTTCTGTGGTCACAGTTATTTCTTAGGTACCACACCTTCCCGTGGTTCAATTTTCTTCCTGTAAAAAGTACTATATTTTGTTATGTATAATGCACACTTTCTGCTCAAATTTTTGAGGGGAAAATAAGGATGTGCATTATATATGGTAGTATGGCTTGAGAGTGGGGTAGCCATAAGACCTCCTGGGACTACCATGCCCTCCTACGAGGGCCCACCAGGCCCATGAGGGGAGGATCCAGGATCCAGTGGGAGCAGGTTACAGTGGCCTTCACCAAGCACTGCAATCACAGGAGGGGGTGATGGCAAAGCTGACAAGGGAGGCCATGGCCATGCAGAGCAAGGGCCTGGCCAACAGAAGCGACTGGGGAGCCCCCATACAGGCCTCAAGGACATACCTGACTGCCTGCAGGGCTGAATGGCCTCAGAATTCCTACTCTGCTGGCCACATGCATCACCATCTCGGCTGTGGTCCCTGATGGGGTGGAGAGGGAAGGGCTCCCAGGAGAGAGGGAAGGGGCAGCCTTCACAGAGCAGGTGGCTGTGAGTGGGTGGTGTTCTCTGAACCTTTACCAGGAAGAAGTATTCCTCCCCAGATGTGTCTCTCTGGCCAAGAACTGGCCACTTTCTCAAGGGGCGTTTACCTAAAAGTTTGGGCAAAATGTAGGTACCTATTATACATGGAACACATTTTACACAGCAGATTATGATAGTTATTTCAGCAAGTGGCTAGCGGAGAAACTAGTTCTTATAGTTCTAAAAATATCTTTATTTTGGCCTCACTATCTAATAGTAATTTAGGTAGTTTTAAGTGTTCAGGCTACAGTCATTTTTCTGTGAGCACTTTGAAAATAATACTCTACTATGTTTCAGCATCTTTTGATATAGATAAGAAATCTACCTTTTAATTATTGTTACTTTGCAGATAATCTATTTCTCTCTGATAGTTTAAGACTTCTTTTTGAGCTTGACTTTTATTCTTGCTCTACAGTACCTTGAAGTCTGTTTATATGTTTCTCCAGATTTGATAATGATACATTTATTTAAGATATATTGATCTTAGTACTGGAAACTATGTAAACATTATCAATCCTAATATTCTTTTGTTTGTTTGTTTGTTTGAGACAGAGTCTCACTCTGTTGCCCAGGATAGAGTGCTGTGGAGTCTGCCTAGCTCACAGCAACTTTAAACACCTGATTCAAGCAATCATCCTGCCTCAGCCTCCCAAGTAGCTAGGACTACAGGCTCTCACCACAATGTCCAACTAATTGTTCTAGTAGAGACAGGGTCTTGCTCTTGCTCAGACTGGTCTCAAACTCCTGAACTCCAGTGATCTTCCAGCGTTGGCCTTCCAGAGGGCAAGAATTACAGGAATGATTACAGAATTATAGCACCTGGCCTGTCAAAACATTATTTGCCATGCCATCTATACTCTATTTCTGAAATTTGTTTTTGACATTTGTTAAGGCTTCTATCTTCCATGACTTTTTTTTTTTTTCCTGTGTTGCCCTGGGTAGAGTGCTGTGGCATCACAGCTCACAGCAATCTCAAACGCTTGGGCTCAGGCAATCCTCTTGCCTCAGCTTCCAGAGCATCTGGGACTACAGGTACCTGCCACAATGCCCAACTAGTTTTTCTAGTTTTTTAGTAGAGACAGGGTCTCCCTCTTGGTCAGGTTGGTCTCAAGCTCCTGAGTTCTAGCATTCCTCCCACCTTGGCCTCCCAGAGTGCTAGGATTATAGGCATTAGCCACTGTGCCCAGCCCTCCATGACTTTTTACTGCTGTTTCAGTATTCATCTCTTTGTATATCCCTAGGTTATTCTCCATGAAATCCTCAGTCCTGTTTTTCAGTTCACTATCTTTTCTATTATATCTAATCTAGAAATTATTCTATCTACTGGGATTTTTCTTTAGCTAATAAATTTTAATTTCTAAGAATTTTTGTTGTATTTTCAATATACAACTATTCTTTGCTTTTCTTTTGATTTCGTTTTATAATTTCTTGTTCTTTTTTTTCTATAAAAACAAAATATTATTTCTTCTGTTACATCTTTGTAGATTTCAAACTCATATTTTTACAATATTTTCTGATTCCTCTGTATATGTATTTCCTCTTGCATTTTCTTTTCTTTTTTTTTTTTAACTACACATACTCTTCTAATCATTGTGGTTGTCAACTTTCTTAGCTTTTGTTTTCCTCAAGTGCTTCGGAAATTAGTTTTCAGGTTCATCCTGAAGGGAAACTTTTTTTCTATTTTGATCTCTTGCTTGTTCAGTCACTGAGTCAGTGGGTGGCGTGGCTTAAATTTATAAGACTTCATTTGCCTCCTCTGTCTTCTGTGTTTATATAACTTTTATCCCTAAAAGCACATTTTAGCCTTTCTTTTCTACAATCACGTTGTAGTGCCATTTTCATGCTCTGGAACTTGCTCAAGTCTTTTGCCAGGTGGTACTTTTTATTCTTCACTACTATGAAAACTAACCATTGGTATCTTTAGTTTCTTCCAGACCTAGAGGCTGATAAGTCTATAATGTCAGCCTTTCTTACTTCTTGGTGTTCTGTTACTAGTAATTTTTATTGGTACACCTAAAAATATGTTATATTTTCTCTTTGTCTATTTTTTTTTTCATTTTTAAAATTTGAATTTATTTAGGGGGAGCAAGTTCAGTTTGTTGCAGGATATATACAGTGAGGTCTGGGCTTTGAGTGTACCCGTCACCCAAATAGTGTACATTGTACTCAGAAGTAACTTTTCATCCCTCATACCCTCCCTACCTCCCACAATAAGAGCCTTCACAGTCTGTTTCTATTCTATATGACCATATGTACCCCTAGTTTAGTCCCCACTTACCTGTAAGAATATACATATTTGATTTTCCATTCCTGAGTTACTTCACTTAGGATAAGAGCCTCCAGTTCCATCCAAGTTGCTGCTTTGTTTCATTCACATTTTCCTTATCTACTCCTCAGGTGATGGACACTGAGGTTGATCTTTGCTACGGTGAATTGCTATAATAAACATGTGACAATGTTTTTTGGATAAAATTACTTCTTTCCATTTGGGTAAATACCCAGTAAGTGGATTGCTGGATTAAATGGTAAATCAACTATTAGTTCTTTGAGGACTCTCTGTATTGTTTTCCATAGACGTTTTACTAATTTACATTCCCATAAACAGTGTATAAGCATTCCTTCTTTACTCCAGTGTTCCAATGCCTTTTGTTTTTTGACTTTTTAATCATGGCCATTCTAACTAGATAGGATGGTATCTCGCAGTAGTTTTTCTCTTTTTTTCAGTTGTTTTTTTTTTTTTTTTTTTTTTTTTTTTTTTTTTTTTTTTGTAACCGCACGGTTTTACCCCCCC
>CAUYPK010095497.1:0-23219 GCA_963574355.1 Loris lydekkerianus | reverse complement strand
GTGCGATCTCCAACCTTCTCTCCTGGTATAGCTCGAATCCTCCAGGTTACTTACTAAATTTCCATCCTTTAACTCTCCTTCTGGACGGGAGCCTCTGTGAAAAGCTGGCTTCAGTCCGCCATCTTGTCTCCCCCCTCCTCAAACTTTTTAAGTAGGGGACCAATTCACTGTCCCTTGGACGGGTGGAGGGCCAGACTATAGTTAAAACAAAACAAAACTATGAACAAATTCCTATGCACACTGCACATATCTTATTTTGAAATAAAAAAACCAAAATGGCAACAAATATAATCACACCGCCTCATGTGGCCCACAGTCCGCAGTTTGAGGACCCCTGGTATAGAGGATTAAACATCATACTTACTACAACAGCCACCAATGTCATAACTCACCTGAGGAATTACTGAGAAGAAAACATTCTCCTAGCAAGCCTGGAAATCTCTTGTGACTTGGAAGGCAAGCCACCAAGTAACTCAGTAATCCTGGAGGAGCCAAGATCAGTCCTATAGTAATAAGGCTAATGTTAAACATTAAGCATTTTATGGCAGTTCCTTGAAGGATTAGTGGAGAAAAATTGCATGTAATATTTTGAAGATCATTTCCCTTACCACCCTTGAAGATCATTTCTTTGAGTACACGCTCTCTTGACACCTATGAGATCATTTCCCTGAGCATGCAGATCCTGCATATCTTTGCTTAGTAATCTTTCTGCCCATTACAGGTCTTCTCAATAAAAGGACTCTGTGAGAAGTGCTTGGTGCTATCCTGCACCTATGGTTAGCCTCACCTCTTGCAGCGTGTACTGTCAATCCAAGTCTCACATGATCATTTATGCGGTTTCGACATGAGGGTACAGATGACTAAGTTACATTGTTTGCGTTTGTTAGGTAAGGTCCAAGCTGGACTAGTTGTGCCCCGCTCCCAGGACGTGTGCCATGTAGCCCTACATTGTCCCCTTTAGGGGAGAGCACACCAGTCCCCCTTCTTCTCCCCACCCCCATTGGATTTAATTCTGTTTTTCTATCGTGTGGGTGTGTATTTGTTCATCTACTCAGAAACAATTTCCTAAAACCCTCTGATCTTTCCTATGAGTAATGTTCATGGAGAAAAGCCCTGAAGAGGTGAGGACTTTCTTAATCTCTCTAAAACTTTAACGTCCGAGTTTTCACTCGCTCATCAGATCATATTTTGCTTTCACCAATTAGCCAGCCCTCGCCACCTAACCCTCTCACCTGTGACTGGTCTGTGTGCTCCGAGGCAGTCAGGGCTCTGCTCTCAGCTCTCCTGGCTAGGACCTGTTGCTCCTCAGACTTGGGGTCACTCGTTTTTCCTGTGTCCTCATCTTTCTAATGGGCTCAGAAAAACTTATGAGTTCATAGTTTTTGTTTCTTTACATAATAGCATTGTAAACATGGGAGTGCCTCCCTTCCCAGCTCTTCACATCCCCAAATGGCCCCTGTAAGATGGTGTTATTAATGAATTTTCGATGTACAATGACTTCATGGTGTGCATGCAAGAATTAGTTTAGCCCATCATTTCTTTTTATATTATGTTCTACATTTTATATCATGGTACCTGACTGGACTCTGTGATGCCAGAATTTCGTCTTCAGTGGGTTCTTGGTCTCAGTGATTCAAAGAATGAATCCACAGACCACAGATCAGTGGTAAGACAGGATTTATTTACAAAAAAGAAAAGAATACAAAAACACCAAAACTCCTGGCAGAGAGAAAAAAACCCAAGTCTGTGGAGAAAAAAAGCTCTCTCTCTCTGGGCAGTTTGTCCCGGGGTATAGATAGGCACTTGAGTTCCTTGTATATGAGGCCAAGAAATGAATGGATACAGTGCTTTCCGATGGGGCAAGAGGAATGAATGTATCAATGAATGGACACAGACCATTCTGCTGGGGCAAAGTGAATGAATGTATTAATGTGTGTCCATTCATGGAATTGACTCCTAGGAAACTTACATGAAATTGACCTAGACATAAGAAATGGGGGTTCCCTATTCAGTCATAAGTGCAAGGGGGAAGAAGACACTAAGGCACTGGTGTCTCCCCAGCACTTGTCAGGACCCCCACCACTGGAGCCTCCTGCGGTGGGTGGGGAGTTCCCCCTTGTCTACCCTCCAGCCCACTGGTTCCTCTGCTGGCTGCCATCGCACCAACACCGCCAGGGCAGAGGCAGCGGGTCCTCCAGCTCAGATCACCTAAGCTGGCTGGGCTGCCACTTATCCTGTATCATCTGGAAGCATCTGTTTGGCCCCTGCTTTAAACATTTTAGAGACCTTTTACTATTTAGTAATACTGATTCTAAGTAAAACATTTGGAATTGTTTTATCAGATATTATCCAGGCTAACCTTAATTAGTTGTGTCTATAAGGAACACTTTTGCAAGGCTCGTTATAAAATCTTTTTTTCATTTGTTTCCTACAATTAAAATTCCACATGAGGGAGGCATTGTCTCCCTTGTGTAAATGACCATGCAAGATACAATGAATAAGTGGGGGAAAGGCAGGAGGTAGATGTCTAAGCAACAAGGGCAATGAAAGGAATTTTATGGTGGGTTTGGCAGTGAGGGAAGTAATTATCAAACAAATAAAATTTTCATTTTACTTGTGGCTTTTTCTTAGGGTCAGAACTAGATACTACTCTTAGTTAATCTTAATGCTTGGATGTGGAAATGTTCAGAAAGTCCATCAAGTATTCAATGTACTCAGCCCTACTATGAAACTAATTTAGGGCTTTCACATGAAAGCTATAACCAGGTTACAACCTAAGAGTATGGGGAAGGGGGAAAAGGAGGGCACAAAGGGGGGAGGTGGGTAGAGGGAGGGGGTTTGTTAGGATCACACCTGCGGTGCATCTTACAAGGGTACATGTGAAACTTAGTAAATGTGGAATGTAAATGTCTTAATACAATAACTAAGAAAATGCCAGGAAGGCTATGTTAACCAGTGTGATGAAAATGTGTCAAACGGTCTATGAAACTAGTGTATGGTGCCCCATTATCATATCAATGTACACAGCTATGATTTAATAATAAAAAAAAAAATCAGAGAACAAAAGTTTAAGATGCTATGAGCTAACTTACTTTTACAAAATATTCCTTTTTATAATTTGAAATTTTGGTCTGTTAGATTTCTATTTTTTTTTTTTTTTTTCTTTTTTTGAGACAGAGGCTCACTTTGTTGCCCTCAGTAGAGTGCAGTAGCGTATTAGCTCACCTCAAACTCTTGGGCTCAAGCGATTCTCTTGCCCCAGCCTCTGGAGTAGCTGGGACTGCAGGCGCCCGCTGCAATGCCTGACTATTTTTTTAGAGATGAGATCTTGCTCTGGCTCAGGCTGGTCTCAAACCTGTGAGCTCAGACAATCCACCTGCCTTGGCCTCCCAGAGTGCTGTAATTACAGGCATGAGCCACCATGCCCAGCCTGGTCTGTCAAATTTCTAAATTGTCAAGTTGCTCACTGTCGTAAGTGCAGTTTTTCCTGCTATGGTCTATTTTTTGCTACTATATCCTTATCATAATAACGCTTTTTTTTTTTTTGGTGTGGACACAAAATAACGTTTTTCATGGCTTTGAATCTTTTTACCCTAGTTAAATTCTTTCTCACCATGCAGAAAGAGATATTTCCTTGCAACAGCAGAGGAATACAAGGGTATAATGTCACTCTGAATTCCAGATAGGTCAGGAACATTTTTACTTACAAGCAACCATCACACATTTTAACAACCGAACAAATGCAGAGTCATAAAATACAGGTTTCTAACACCACATCTTTCTGTTTTTTCACACATGTCATCATTAGGCAGCTGGGACAGGTTGGAGACAGCAGAGAAGGACAAAATCAGGTACTTTGTGGTGTCCAAAGAATTCCTTATAATATGTTCATTCATTTGATCATCCCAAATTGTGAGAAAATATGAAATTATTAATCACTTTTTAATGAATGAAGAAGTTCTGTTTGAGTAGGTGACTTGCCCAAAGTCACATGACTAGTAATGAACTGAGGCTGAATTCTAGCCTCCTGGCTCCTAATCCTTTCTGCTTAATTTTGGGGGAAAAGACATGAATTTGACAGAACTGCCTGGTTATATGAAGCTGAGAGCCTGCAAACTGCCAGAGATCCCTCTGTAAACAAATCCAAGCCAGAATTTCACTTTTGCTTTAGCTATTAATTTTTTATAGCATAGATCCATGTTCATCTATTTTCTTAAGCCAAGTAAATGTCAAAAGAAAATCGGCATCCACCTGCTCTAAACCCTCAGCTGCTGCCAAACACTGCAGTGTATGGTACAAATAGTTCGGTCTGACTCACTCTGATGGACCCGGAGACTCCTTCCATTTTTCTTTGCCTACTGATATTTGACCAGTTCTTTCCAACTTATTTCAAATATCACTTCTTCCGTGAAAACTCTGATCCCCCCTAATCTAGATATGACCCTTTCATCTTTTGAACTTCTGTTATAGTTTCATTGGTTTATTTGTTTTATAATACTCACTTCCCATGTGCCTTTCCATTAAATATAGAAAATACAGATAGATAATGCTGAAAAGATAAATCAGAAATTAAACTGAATCAGGAAGTCAATAAGACTCATTCATTCATACATTCATTAGAAATATCTGTTGAGCTCCTATAATGCACCAGGCACTGTAGAGACACTGGGCTATAGCAGTGACTAGAGAAGGTCCTGTTTGGTATAAATGAAATTTTTCATCACATTTTTCATTATTCTGAACTTTACCATGAATATCATTTGGTTTTTACTACTGTGTATAACTGTGCTCACTTAAAAAAGAGCACAAACTTTTTAAAAACAAGACTTGTGGTTTTTTACTTACCTTTTAAAATATTTAAAATATTTAAGACTGGATTTAGTGACTGTATATAAATGGTAATTTAAATGATTATTGATTACACTCTGATTATTTCAGTTTGACAAGGATTAGAAATTCTGGTGGGTGGATATAGGGCTAAAACACAGCACAATAAAAGAGCAGAGCATCCTTTGGCACACTGCAGAGTGTCTGCACCAACTGAACAGGGTTGGTAGCCTGTCGGGAATGCAGTGTCATGGAGGATAGTGATAAATTCATGAACCATGAAGTTACACTATCTGAGTTTGAATCCCACCTCCAGGGTTAATAGATAGAAGACTTTAGAAAAAGCCCCTAAACCTTCTGAGCTTTAGTTATTGTATTTAATCACAGAGATTTTATTTTATTTTATTACTTTTTGAGACAGAGTCTCACTTTGTCACCCTTGGCAGAGTGCCATGGCATTATAGCTACAGCAATCTCAGACTCCTATGCTCAAGCAATTCTTTTGCATCAGCCTCCTGAGTAGCTGAGACTACAGACACCCACCAAAAAAAAAAAAAAAAAAAAATGCCCATTTATTTTTACAGATGGGGTCTAACTCTTTTGCTCAGGCTGGTCTTGAACTACTGAGCTGAAGTAATCTACCTGCCTTGGGCCTCTCAGAGTGGTAGGTTACAGGCATGAGCCGCTGCATCCGGCTTCACAGAGATATTTTATGATTAAATGCAATAATTATTTGTGATAATAGTAAAGTACTGTGAGGGTTATCCAGAGAAATAAAACCAATAGGAAACATGTGGGTATCCACACACACACACACACACACACACACATATGTGTGTATATATATTCATGTAAATATATATGCATAGATTTATTACAAGGTATTGGCTCACACAGTTATTGAAGCTGAGAGATTATTGAGGCTGACATGTCCTGTGATCTGCCATCTGCTTGTTGGAGACCCAGGAAGCCTGGTGGTATAGTTCAAAGGCCTGAAAGCTGGGGAGAACTGATGGTGTAGATTTTAGTCTGTGTCTGAAGGCCTGAGAACCAGGAGCACTGAGGAGCAGAAGATCAATGTCCTAGTTCAAACAGTGAGCCAGCTAGAGCGTGCATACTCCCTTCACTTTGTTCTATTCAGGTCCTGAATGGATTGGATGACATACACCCTTACTGGGGTGGTCAATCTGCTTTATTCAGTCTACAGATTCAAATGCTAATCTCTTCTGGAAACATCCCCTCAAACACACTCAGAAATAATCTTTAACTAGCTATCTGGACACCCAGTAATCCAGTCAAGTTCACACACAAAATTCACTATTATCATGGAAGAAATTACGATGCCTAGCATGAACTACATGTCACATAAATTTAGAAAGTCCTAATTTTTCAATGGGAGTCATAAACCCAAACATTTATATGACAGCTGAAAGTTTACATGTTGATAATGTTGTTGAAATTTTATTTAAAGCTGTGTATTTTAAGATGATTAAAAACACATCTGTGGTTAGCAATTTATAATTCTATCGTATGTGAACCTTCTACTTTTTTGTTAGTCATGTAATTAGTCAATTAGTTAATTGATTCCCGGCTACTTCAATGAAAACACCAAAGGATTCTTTGCTCCTATGATTCATTCAGTCTGATAGTGGTGGCACATGAAAGGGGAATGCAGAAGTTCTGGGTAGCCTGACTGACAATGAACAAATAAAAGGTATGTTTGGGAGTGATAGGTCCTGTGGGGATGATCCACTGTGGGAGGGGGAGAATACCTACTTAGGATAGAAGAAGCCAAGCCATTCCATACACAGTTGTTAGAGAAGGCCTCTGCGAAAAAATTGTAACCTGTCAGGAGTTGGAACATGCATTTGGAATTATCAGTGATTGGAATTTAAAGTTATGACGTATTAGATTATTTCAGATATGAGAGTGGATGTGTCATTGGAGAATGAAAAATTAAGGAGGGTCCGTCAGAGAAAAATAAGGAGCACCCAGTCAGTGTCAGGAAGGAGACCAGGTAAAGTAGGTTTAGGAGGGATCACCCAAGCAGATGCTCCTGACAAATTGAGTATTTGAGGTCTGATACTGACCACTGGCTTTGGCTATGTGGAGATTAATCTTGACAAAAAAATGAATGGAGTGGGTTCAAGAGGGAATGAATGATAAGGGGAAGGCCCAGAGTAAGTTTTACAATTCTTTCAAGTTTGTCGTAAAGAGAACATGGACATGGGGTATAACTGGAGAGGAAGACAGATACGGTCAGAAGCTTTTTTGTTGTTATTGCTGTTTTGTGCTGGTTTTCGAAGATGGGCAATGTTTATCTGTTGATAGGAATGATCCAGTAAAGAAAGAGGTATCACCAATGCAAGAAAGAGAAGGTCCGGAGTCGGTTGCAGGAGGGAGTGGGATCCAGGTGGCAGAGGGAATGTGATGCAGTGAACTGCAGGTTACCATGGAGAGCATTCCTCAAGTCAAGGGAGGGGAGTGGAATTGATGGGTGTGACAGAGGCTGTGAAAGCTTGTGAACGCCTCTTGTTTGCTTTGACTTTCTCAGTGAAATAAGAAACAAAGCCAAGTCGTTTTTGGATATCATTTCTGGACCCTCTGGGTTACCTACCTTTGTGTCATTAATCATGTTATTCCTCCCACAGAGATCCATCCTCCTAATTCTCTTGTTGAAATCCCTGTTGTTCTTCGGCATTGAGCTTAAAACACACTTCTGATAGTTTTCTGATCCCCTATTCAGAAAAGATTTATTTCTTCACTTTCAGCCTGCTACAGTATACACAGTCAGTGTCATCTACTCTGCATTTATGATGTACTCTCTTCTGCTGTTTAGCTCTTGTGAGTTTTACTGTTTTCATTAGACTGTATGTAGTATGTTCTTGGGCACCATGGGTGGAAACATTTTTCATTCTTTGTAAGAGCAAGCCAGGTGGATAGCAATTAGTTATGTGTAGTAACAGAACTTGTTTTAGCAACAATAATGGGAGATAGTAGACAGGGATAATTGGCATAACTACTAGATAGTATTTAGCTAGGGAGATTGTAGGTAATATTGTGAAAATATTGGTGATCTTGCATTTTATTTATTGGAGAAACAAAACATAGATGGTGCTATATCAATATGTGTGTTTTGAATTTGGTTCTTGGTTATGTCTTCTTGATTTTTTTTTTTTTTTTTTTTTTTTTGAGATACAGTCTCACTCTGTCACCCTGGGTAGAGTGCTATGGCAGCACAGCTCACAGCAAACTCAAACCCTTGGGTTCCAGAAATCCTCTTGCCTTAGTTTTCTAATTTTAGTAGAAAATGATGGGGTCTCACTTTTGCTCTGGGCTGGTCTTCAACTCTTGGGCTCAAGCAATCTACCCGCCTCAGCCTCCCACAGTGCTAGGATTAAAGTCATGAGCCACCGTGCCCAACCTATGTCTTCTTAATTTTAAAAAATCTGTGCATGTATAATTTATTACTGCCCTTACTATAAGATGACTTTAGCTATAAACTGTGTTATATTTGCTTGCTTCTGGATTTTTGGCAAGAGTTTTAATTAAAAAATTTTTTTTTTATTTCCATGTTTCATATAGTTTGAAGAAAGACCTTAAAGATTACCATTTTCAACCTCAAATTGTGGTTCTCATTCCAACAAAAGATCTGTACACTCAAGTCAAAGACAGTATTTACTATTGCTCCTGGCATTTCTGTAGTCTTTATTCAAACTTTATTAACATGCTATTCCAGAAGTATTTGTATTAGGGAATATTGTGGGGTTTTTTAATATTCATTAAACTATACGTAGTATGTACTTGGACACTGTGGGTGGAAACATTATAAATGCTAGACTAGTATTTATACTGGTAAGAATCTGTCTCCTTTTACATGTTGTACTCCAAAGAAGAGGATTTGAAGACATGTATTTCTGTTTGTGAATGTCAGGTATAGGCAAGCTCCATGGATTTGATAAGCTCATGTGGTAAAGGCATGGAATGCCTTTTTAAAAAGACAGTAAAATAACATAATTATTTTAAAATATTAAATTAAATTGAAATAGTTCCCAAATATTACATATGTATAATAATGAAAAGATTAACACATCTATGAGTGAATCACTGTGAAACTGTTTTTGTTAATATTTTATAGAACTCAAGACAATGCATCCAAATATTTGCTTTACAGATTCACCTTAGATGTATTTTTCAAGCTATTTCACAAAATAAATACAAATGATATAGAACTCGAACGTACTTTCAGTTTTCATCTACTCTTTGAATGGCAGCTCATTTATGTTCACCTGTAAGAGCTAATTGATACAGAATTTTCTGAGCGTAGGTTTCATTTTCCATTGAAACACAGATAATCGGTGTATGCACAGATTAGCAATGTCCAATAAAACTGCCCTTTTTTCATTCATAGTTGTATGAATTTTAACCCATTTATAAACCCACATGTGTTTCACCAGAAGCAGGATACAAACTTTACCACCTTCAAATCATGATTTTCTTTTGTATTACACTCCAGAATCACCCCAACTCTTGGCTACAGTTGATCTTTTCTTCATGGCTTTTTTTTTTTTTGTCTCTTGTCACATTATTTTTACTCTGTGTTTCCCACAAGAGGTCTCACCACTCCAGGGAAATTCCAGAAATCTATTGTCTACACAAAGGTGGCGACATTAATCATGTTTTGCAGATAGGCTCTGAGAAGAAATGTACTGAAATAGATCAAAGAGATGAAGATTGTGTCATGACTTACCCTCTCTGGATACAAGCACATGAAATTGGAAAGAACAAGCAACTACTAACAGTCCCCGTTTTGTCTTTCCTGAGGATATCTGTTGCCATCTCCCCGTCTTACTTCTAACCTGAACTGTGTTGACACACTTGGAAAGAACTTCCACAGAGGGCAAGGACAGATAATCGAAATGATTTCATTCAAAGACACTGCTCTGATCACAAAACAAACAAAAAAAAAAGACTCCAGGGGGATGTAAGAGATCAATCTGTTTTTTCTCCCTTCCTTGGAATGATGTTGAAAGTTCAAGCTCCAGGAGGACTCAGCTGACACAGGAATGCTGTTTCAGAGGAAGGGAGGAATGAAGAGTTTTACCCCATCCCCCGGGTGGGTGGGGAAGAAAGGAAGGACAGATAGTGGGTCCTGTGAAAAATGAGGCATTTCTGAGAGATGCGGAGATATTTGCCCTATTTGGATTGCAATTTGAGAGCAGAAACATCAGAAATGTATCCTATGCCATGAATTCTGGGTAAAACAGTGGAAGAAGGGCCCAGTCCCACCTGAGATTCCCTGTGGCTGGGAGTGGCATTGGAAAGGTGTATATTCTACCAGGCCTCCAGGGTTAACTGTGGACATTAGCTTGGAGAGTGACCTGATGACCGTGCTCAGAAGCTGCCTGGCCAAAACCAAGTCATAGATGGAGGAGATAAACATTACCAGGATGTATGTAGACCTTTAGAAGGGAGCTGGTAACTGGCATCTCCAGCACATGGTAAAGGTGATGACTGTGGTACTTGCAGGAGCCAGCACACCCTAGCACTGGTGCCACAAACCAACAGAAGGGGCCGGGATCTCACCCTTTCTGCCACAGACCAATGGACTTCTCCTTTCTCCACCAGGGGAAAGGGTGGAGGACTCAGAGTCAAAACTTGAATTTGATTTTGACTAAATTAGTAATCTTGAGAAATCTTGAGCATAAAGTACTGATTAAGTAAAGATTAGTGTTTTAAAGATCTTAAGGGTTAAATTGTTCAGGAGTCCTTAGTTCACAAAGAGCAGAGGAAAGGGCCAGGATAAAGATGTGACTTATATGTCTATCTCTGCCTATTTGTTTCAGAGAGAAAGGCCACCAAGTTGGCCTTACATTCCTGGGAGCCTGGATGAGCATTTTAAAATTCACCACAATCCCAGGATCGTTGTGGCCCTAATCAACCTGAACCTTAGCTTTGAAAGAGTTTGCTTAGGGGCTGACACTCCTCAAGATCGTCTCTCAAGTTTAAGAGAGAAGAATCACCTAGGGAACTTGTTAAACATTAAGCTTCTGATTCTGCTGTCCCAGGATTCTGCATTTTTAAACATGCCCAAACCACAGTTTAAGGGCCTGCAGAGGATTTGGTTAATGAGTTCCGTGGACCCAGCTTGAACTTCCTTGATCTGAGGCCTTCTCAGTATGGGACTCCAATTACTGTCACTTTTCTGTGCTGATGCACACTCGACAGGGCTGGCAGGCCCCCGGCTCCCGCCTCTAGGGCCTAATCAGCACGATTAATCACTCCTGTTCTTTGGGAAGTTCTCCACTCATTGTCAGGATTTCTGTATTTTGACACAACAGCAATGCCGCGCTCGGCGCGCGCAGGCGGCGGCCCGACGTCCTGGTGCACCGCTGCCATCTGGTGGTGAGCGATTAAGCCCAGGACGCCGGGAACTGAAAGACGAGCCTTTCACTTTATTTTCGTCGTTAACAAAATGAAACTCTGGGTTTGGTCAGTGTCAATTCAGAAAAGCACATTTTTAAAGGCATGGTCTACAAGGATGGGAAAAGTCCACGAGCAAACCGTGCTTCTAAACTATGCCTTGGGGGCTGACGTCGCAGGACTGGAGAGGTGAGGATTCATCCCAGCAAACCCCTGGCCTGCAGGCTTCCAGGAGGTCAAGTTCTCTCAGAGTAGGTCTGCTGCCACCTCCTCGGGAGCCTGACCCTTTCCTGGCTGGAATCCAGAGGAGTCGGGGCTTCCTGGGGCTGCTATCTCATTTAGGGATGACCAAAGGCAAAGCTGGCCACATCATATCCTGCACTCTGGAACACTGTGATAAGGGAGAGGCTTTCCATCAACATTTACTGGGAAAGATTACTTAACCCGCAAACGCCCTCAATCAGAGGGGCCAGGGTTTACTTTTTACCTTACAAAGAAGTTATGTGAAGCTAAATCGACAAAACAGCACAGCCTTAGGGCCTCAGGCTTGCCAGCGTTCTGAGCTGTCTGCGTTCGCACTTTATTTAAAGTTCGCATTTTCTGTATTCACTCCTGAAGACCTGAAACGGAACATGGTGGCTGGCGGAGGGGACCAGATAGACTTCTGCTGTTTTTGTGAACAGCTGGAATATACCAAGCCCTCATTTTATCACTGAGAAAATGAAAATGAGGTTTAGAAGGAGCAGGCTCTCCTGCTACTGGCAAGTCTTTTGAGTTTCCTGAGCTTTTCCTGTAAGATACGCGGTTATCTCCCAAGACTATAGTTGAGATAAAATGAGAACGTGAAAGTGGAAGGATTATTGGAATATTATGAAACGTAAAAGATACAACTCTGTTGCCTTTATATCAGCCCCGGGCAGCTCAAATGAAGGCCTCGATAGGGAGTTTCAGGGAAATGGGCAGCAGACCCGGGGTTGCCTGGAACATTGCAGGCCCCGGGCATCTCCCAGAGGGCAACAAAGACTTGTTTATGACACACGTCAAGGCACTAAGGAAGATTTCATTTAAGGGAGGCTACTAGAAGGGGGATGGAGGGTGGGGCTTGTAGGAGGGAAGAGAGTTCAGGCTCAACTCCAAATACACGAAGAAAACACTGGGAGTTTATGGTAAAAGATGGATGGGATATTACTGAGGCTGGGTACTTTTTGGCTAAACTGAACTAACAGGATTTTTGCTGAAGGCAGGCTTATCATATAGCGGTGGTCAGACCCAAGGTAGGAGATTTACCTTCTACTTAGCAGGATTCTTGCTAAAACTGGATGGAATAAGGTAGCAATGACAGAGTCCAAGATCCAGAAAGAGAATTCAGAGGAGCCTAACTGGAAGTAGGTCAAGGAGTGAATCTTTGTCAGGAAATATTCTGTGTATCTTGGAAAAGGGCTCCAAAAGTTGTGCATTTGTATGTTAAAGATAAAGTAAAACTTTTTAAAAAAAACTGTGCTTAGAATTTTAACATAATGGTTTATGACCATTATAATAAAAAAAGAAAAGAGAGAAAATTCTTGCAACAGAAAGAGCAATTAAGGATTTTCAGTGCTTTAGCCTTTAAAACCGTGTATTTTGAGAAAGGAGCTTACCTTAACTGCTGCTTCATATATAATTACTGATACAGTTTTGAATCTAGCCTAGCCATGCTTTTATTATTCAAGTAATTATTTAAACACTATTTCCTCAACCTTGAAACGAATTGAAATGGGAAGGATCTTAATGCTTATTTCATAGCTTAAAAAAAAGCTATGAAATGAGATCAGTGAAGCTGTGAATCTTATGCTATGTTTAATTGGCATAAGAATTCTTACCTTCTCCTTGTCAGATCTTAAAAGCACAAGTGAAACTGTTGTGAGCCTTGAATCTCTTTCCTTCTGAGTTAAAATCTCTTTAACATTTCTGTCTGGTTAAAGAAATTTGGTCACAATATTGTATACTTAAAAAAAAAAAAAAAGAAAAGAAAAGAAAGAAAGAAAGAAAAGAAAAGAAAATCAGGGGCAGTGCCTATGGCTCAAAGGAGTAGGGTGCTGACCCCATATGCCAGAGATGGCGGGTTCAAACCCAGCCCTGGCCAAAGACTGCAAAAAATAATAAATAAATAAATAAATAATCTGATGTATTTTTTAATTTCTATTTTTTCTTTTGCAGGTGAGCCTCTTGCATTTGGGCGTTCTACATGTATATATGTATGTAGTATGAACACAGACACACAGTTCTTCACATCCTCTGTATTTCTCCACCCACTGCGTCTTTGGTAGGTTTCAGGCACTGAGGAATAATGAAGCTCTGTGCAATGCCACATACTTAAGGCAGGAAGGATAGCAGAGGCAAAGGGCAGATTATGAAATAGACCCAGGAATGAGCATGGGACACAAAGTGTTCACAAAGAAGTCATCTACACTCCCTAATGAAGAGAGGGTCACCATTCGGTCCTGAAATGACCCTCTCTTCGGTCATTTACGTACAATCCTTGGCACATAATGGGGAATTAATAAATTCGGTCCTGAAATTTTCCAGTATTCTGCACAAAGAAGGAGATTTGATCAGGTGCATGAGTCATAGTTTCCGTGAAATGAAAGCAGAACAACTGCTTTGGTGGAAATCTGGGTTGAGTTTCTGAAGCCATCCACTTTGGATATTCCCACCTCAAGCTGGGCAATAGCCTGAAGTAAGTTATTATTTGGAAGGAACAAAAAAGTTATCATTTCAACTCTGTGGGTCTGGAAGTAGAAATATGGAGGGCCCTGATTACAGTTTTAAAAATTTTTTTCTCATGCATAATAAACTTATATTTACTCAATTATATGAAGGTGGAATTTGAAAATTGGTAAAAGCAATGAGTAGGGCAAAAAAGAAATTAAAAAATAATATTTAAAGACACTCAATACAGACAGCTATCCATGTTGAAATTCAGAAGGTCATATCAAATCTGAAACAAGCAGAAAATTGTTTAATACTCCTAGACCATTAATTTCTTTGAGAAGATTTGGTATGGAGCAATCTATGAGGGTACTTCTAACTAGAGCTTTAGCATGTTATATGTAGCGGAGTCAGATGTGTGAGTTGAAGGTTCCAGTTCTGCCTCCAAGTGTCGATATGACTCAAAGCCAGTCATATGTCTTTTCTTGCAAGATGAGAGGGTGTTAAAATTAGTTGTTGCAAGAACCAGGAGCCTTTGGCCTCCCCATCACACAGATTCTGATCACAGAATTGTATCTAGGTTTTCAACCACAAAACATACGTTTTCATGGACTAACAGCCAGCATAAAACCACCAGATGGCAGTAGTGCACTCCATATACATGTACGGAGTACGAGTAAGGCCGTACATTTTTTTTTTTTCCCCCTCTGTTTTCCATTCACTAAACGCTCCACTAGGTGACAGCAACGTGAATATACTTGGAATGGCCATTAATGGATTATGTTAAAAACAATTTTAATCCTCCTGGTAAATCTGAGAGCAGCACTTTAAAAAAAAAGTATGCACAGTTGGAATTCTTTTTCCTAGAAAATTTAACATACTATTTGCTTTTAGGCCTCCCCCTCACTAACCCAATATACAAAAACAAAAGAAAAAAAGGCAAAACTTTTTTGGGAGGCACACTTTCCGAAGAAACTTGGGAAGATTATTGTTTGAAACTAAATCATTATTACTTATTTGTGAAGCCCAGATTTTCTTACACCAATTTAGAAACAAAACAAAACAGTGCCTACAATAGCAATGAAGATAAAAAATAGTTATAATTTATTAATTCCCTGTTATGTGCCAAGGATTGTATGTAAATACTTTGAAAACAGTTCCTTCAATGTAGATCAGAGCATTTGAAGAAAGCCCCCATTTCAACATAAGCCAAGTTAGAAGCATCACCTTTATATTTTCAATGACCTTCTGCGTGAGCCATTTTCACAAGAACCCATACAGAAGGAGAAATTGGAACTAATTTCAAGGTTTGATTTTGAGTCAGACAGGGATATATTCTCCTTTTTTAAGACTTGCTCTTACATGCTATGTAACATGAATTCATTGAGATACAATGACATTTTAATTCTTTAGTTACACTGAGCCTGAAAACGACTGGTTTGGTAGCAGTAGCAAAGTAATAAACTCATGTATGCTGAAATAGAAATGATTAATAATAGGAGCAGAATAAAGTTAAGGAGAGTAGAGAAATACTAGGTGCTTGACTAGTAGTTACTGGGCAGGGGAGGCTAGGAGTTCAGGTGCACATCCTTTTCACTTCTATGGCTACCCCTGCTTAGTGCCTTTAGAAAGCATTGGCTGTGTGTGGTCCTGCACAGCTGCATAGAACCTGACGACGCAAATGGTGGAGACTTGAACATGTTTCGAATCCCGTAGAGGCAAATATTGGGGCAGGCAAGCTTTGACCCCAGAGTAATAGCAAATGGTATCTGTGTGCACCATGAGAATGAAGAAGTTCCCAGGACCTTCATTTCTCCTGCAATTCAGTTCTAAATTCGACTACAACCTACCATAGAGGATGGGAGGAATAAGAAGTCAGAGACCACAAACACAATTAAGACAATTTTTTGTGCACAATAACTTTATTGTCCAGTAAAGTCACACTTGAATATACTTACTTTCAAGTATCTTTAAAAGAAAGACATCAAAATGGTATGGCATTATCAAAGGACAAATGCTGATTTCAGGCCAGTGGAAAGTGGAGAAAGTCACTCTTTTCTTTCTTTCTTTTCTTTTTTTTTTTTTTTTCCTTTTCCCTTTTTTTTTCTTGCACAACATAGTCTTAAGACAGGATGTTTAAAGAAAAGAAAGGGGTAGGGATGAAGGGCTTAGGGAAGCCTGTTCTCAGGGAAGGGAAGGGTGGTAACTTGATTCTCTGTATCTAGAACCATGTACCCAGGTATCTACGGACAATGGAAGGTGAACTTGGGCTCCTACTTAGTTACTGCAAATTAGTAATAGCAATTATTACCATTATTAATCACCATAATATTTATAATAATTAATGCCATTAACTAAGCAACTGCTTATTAGCAGCCTTATATGGTTCATGCCTATGGTTTTTATTTAGTCTTTTGGCAAACCCTGCTGGGACAGTGGTATTACTTCTTCTCTAAGAGAAAAACTTGCCATATTACTGAACAGCACGGTTAGCCTTCAAACTCTGTTCTCTTTGCAGTATTCCCTCTGTTTAGATTCTAGGGCCCTGCACAGAGACCATGGCTGGTGATATATACTAACTGCCACCAGGGGTCGCAGTAGCCAATTTGGATGAATTAGTAAGTACAATTAATTGTATCTAAATGTAATTATTAATATATAACTAGGGCCTAAATTTATTTCTATTAATGTTGCAACACGAAGTGGGGGCATTATAAAGGATTGCTGGGGAAATCTTCTCCTTCCCTCTTTCATCCTGCCTTAAACACAAAGGAAAATAAAACAGAGAATGAATCCAACCCAACTGGATTCCAAGTTTTACCCTGTCTACCTGGCAGCTGTACCCAACATTTTCAGCTCACACTTCCCTAGTGATTACAGGAGGATGAAGTGATGTGAAATTAACAGTTTTTTAAAAGCAAGATAAATTTAGACAACGCTGCTGACAATTGTTGACACTGTTTTACTTTCAATTACAATGATGAATTTTGGTTGTAGATGGTGACATTTCTGGGACTGCCTTCCCTAGAATTCCTGTTTCCTGAAGGACAGACCTCAGGCTGGAATTCTTATACAGGTTTCCCAGAACCAAACAGAGAGGACAGCTCATCACAAGCGAGGTTCACATTCCACAGGACAACCACATTAAATTGTACAATCCACAGAACATTCACACTGCACGTACATATTTTTCTGCAAATGTTTATCTAAGAAGAATTTTAAGAAATTTAAAGAAACTGTCTGCAACAATTTCCTTAGGTAAAAAAAGTGCTAATAGTCACTATGGTAACCAAAACGGAGGTAATGAGAAGGAAGATCAGAGCCATACGACAGAATTTTGATTGCTTCTCTTGTTTCTCCTCCTTTTTCAATAAAGTGTCAAAACCTGGTGTGTACATGTCTCCCAACCAAAACCGCAGGTCATTTGGATTTTCCTAAAAGAAAGTTACATGGAGAGTGTGATCAATCAGTGATCAATCAGGGTTACCAGCAAAGTGATTTGCAAAACAAGATACTGTCTCAGGTCCTGAAGGTGCATATTCTCACTGTCCTGGCTGAGACTCAAGTGTCACAGGGCGGCGCCTGGGGCTCAAAGAGTAGGGCGCCGGCCCCATAGGCCAGAGGTGGCAGGTTCAAACCCAATCCCGGTCAAGTGTCACAGCTCAAATAAGCAAGCCTGGGCTTCCCCGAACAGCATAAACACAGAGCTGCAGTCCCCAGGCTGACCAGAAGTCCTGCAGTTACAATCTGTAGGTATGCATTGGAATTAATTAGGGGGCTTGCACAATTGTTTAAAAATCAAATCGCTCCTATTGGAGGGTCAGAAACAAAACTGTTTGCATCATGTTCTAGTCAACTCACTATTTCTTACATCTTAGAAATAGTACATGTCATCAGGCTAGGGTGGTAAAATAAAATTAAAATTCCTTGCTTTAGATGAACCTTGGAGGTTTGATTTTGTCTGCAGAGCAGGAATAAACACATTTGGTAAGCTTTTCAGCACATGCAGAAGCTGATTTCTGTGGAAGACTAAGAGTGGAGAGTCCCTCCTATGACTCTGGACCTGCTGGTCATCCCTGCAGAGGGCTGTAGCACGTCTGGCGTGTGGAAACTTTGACATTATTTGACTTCGTGAAGAAGGGACCTATTATATCTTCACATCAGCTCCTATGTATTCCCCATGTCTCTGTTTCTTTCACAGGCTTTATTTTCCTTTGAGTCCCAAAGGATTATTTTCAAGTCGACCTGGTCTTCTCTGTCTAATAAATCACTTGTAAACTCTACTGTGTATAGTGTATTTATAAAAATGCACTTCTGTTATCATCTTGTGATTTGTTTGTGTGTTGTAGATACAGTATCTATGCCTGGCACATGCTGGTGGTCATACAATAAATTTACAATGAATGCTAAATCTGTGCTTTTGCAAAACCACACAAGGCCTTATTATTTCCCACCTGCCTTGTTGTGATGGTTTGTAATGGGATGACTTTGTAGTCTCAGTGGACCTAAAGTCAGCTGGCACAGCCAACTTCCCTGGTCAGCCTCAGGGACCAGTGACCTAGCTTCAGACTATGACGCACTGCTGGGAGAAGAATGTGCATACAGGTAGGATCTGGGCTGGATTCCGGTGATGGCAAGGCAACTCTTCCATTACATAGGTACTCATTTGAACAACCTAGTTTTAGAAATGCTAAAATAGTAAAACAAAATATGGGAGACCCAGGCACAAGGATAATGATTTAAAAATCCTGTCTACCTCAATGTTATCCTTTGTTTCTAATCAGTGGCCTGCACTTTGCCTGTAAGTTTAATGTTTCTGTTCTCCATTAACAGCTTTCATAATGGAGACAACCCTTCTTACCTTTTATCTCTAGCTTGGCTCGGTAATTAAATATGAGATTTCTTTTTTCTCTTCTGCCTTATAAACTCTTGGCAATTCAGAAGAATGCAAGTGAGTAAAGACTCTAGGAAGGTTTATGACCTTTAAGTGGTATGAAGATTTCAGAAAAGACTAGGGCTCTGTTTGTTAATCATGTGATTTCAATGAGGTGGTGGTCAAAGAAGTTGAATGAATGAGGTATAGGAATAAATTCTAACAAAAACAAAAGTCATGGCTTCTAGAAGCATCTCTCAAGAACTTATTGCCAAAGAACAGCTTCATGAAGTCTGGGTATGGGTCCACTGCTTTGAGGAGAGTGAAGGTGCACATAGGAAGTGGGGTGGGTCAGGGGCCAGTTTTTGGTTTCAGTAAGACAGTGCATTCATCATGTTTATGTTCAGTCTTACTGAACAGAGCTCATATAATTATTCAAATTACCCCTTTTTTTTTGACTATTCTATTTCTTAAACTATAGCACCACAAAACTGAACTACTTATTTTGACCAAGTCTCTCACATCTCTGTTTTTCTGCCATTGCTCTTGGTGCTCCTGACAGCAGAGCCTCCTCACTTATGCAAACCCTTTGTATCTTTTGGAATTCTATATATTTTTCAAATTTATTATAAATTCACTTTTTCATGAAGCGTTTTTATAATTGGATGTGATTTTTGTTCCTTCATGAATCTGCATGGTACTTTGTACAACCACTGCCCCCACCTTCCTCTGTCTTGTTCTGAATTTTCTTTAGAAGACCTTTTTGGGAGCAGGGACTGTGACGTTCACCTCTATAGTCCCCTTGGCTTGCATGTAAGAGCAAAGAGGAACTAACATACTATCAAGAAATGTTTGTGAAATACATCAATACTTTTTTTCTAAAAGTAGGGGTGACTTTATAGATTAGCTGATCTTAAGACACCTGATAAGAGTCATAAGATTTTTTTTTTTAAATGAAAGAAAAAGAAATACAAGATTATTATTACTTAAGGGAACATTTATTATGGAAACTTCTTCGAAAAAGGGCTACATTATGGAGACGGTAACTTCAGTCTGTTAGAGATTAAGAAACCTCAAAGATTCTGAACAACAGGTATGTAATGAGTGCATATTTGAGATTGTTAAGCATGTATAGGATTTAAGGGGGCAGGGTCTGTCCCCTTCAAAAGAAAAAAACATCCTCAAGTGCTTAAGGAATGGGGCTTAGAACAGAAACATATTTTTTAATGAAGTATACCTATTTATTTAATGGGAGGCCCTCCTGGCCCAGGGCAGGCAGAGATAAGCCAAGTCTGAGTGGAGATCCAGGTCATTCAGAAAACAGAGGGCAGATGTCCCTACTTTTCAGGTATTTCAAGGTCTTCCATGTGGTGGGTGACGCCAGGGGGAAGAAAAAGAAAAGCTTGAGTTTAAGCTGGGTGAATGAGTTCATCACATACTTTTCCTGTGTTGAAATGTTTTTGTTTTGTTTTGTTACTGAGACACAGGAAAATGACCAAAATGTAAATCTGCAATCTGAAATCATCGGGTGAGCTTGAAATAAGATGATGTCTAATGAGAAATTCTTTTCACAGTGCCCAAGACACAGCACATAATATTTTTGAATACATGTTGAATAGGGAATCAGATCTTAAATGTTTATGAACATAAACAATCAGAAACTAAGAGAAAACATACATAATCTTGGAAATTATATGTCTAAAGCCTTCTACCTTCCTGAATACCTTTGTTCCAAGTCAATTTTTTTTTCTTACTCTACTACACAAATGTCAGTCACTGCTGACATTGTAAAAGTTAAAACAAATAAACACAAATAATGACCAGGAGAAAGAAGGAAAGCCAGGGGCCAAAATGATCTGAAATCTAGAGATTTTGTGTCTAATGAAGTATGTCTGAACAATCCTTTTTTTTTTTTTTTTTTAAAGGCTATTTCACTGATCTCCTTTGTGAATGGAAGAAAGTAATTCTTAGCCTTGAGTACCTTTAGATGTCCAGAGAGGTTTGTATGCAGGGAACGCTTGTCGTAGTCCTTGATGGTCCATGAAGGGCTCTTTTTTCTTTCTTTCATAGCTTCCTCCATACTTATGTCACCATACAGTGGGTTATTCTTCATAACTGATGACATGGATGGCAGGGGGCTGTCAGCAGTGACCAGGTTCTCTGAACTGGCTCCTATAGTGCGTTGAGCGGCAATATGCTTCTTTTCTCTCTGTTAAGAGGTGAAGAGACAAGGCTTCTCTTAGCAATGAGCCTTCCGACAGTAGAACATGCAACTGTACCCTGAAATGATTGTATATTTGAGGTAACTGTACCCTGAAATGATTCTTTCTAGAAACTCAACAGATTAGGATAATGAATGAGAAGAGGATTCCAGGATCTGGTCTGACACAGACACCTACCACTAAACTGAGTTCTTTCATTGCCTTTAGTCTCGAGCAGCTTTAATCATTGCTCATTAAAATACTATTTTACAACTACAGAGAAAGAACACTTTTAGTCTTCACTTTTTAGTGTTCAAATTCAAATACTAGAATTCTGAACAAAGTCAACTTTTCCCAGCATATTTGCATGGAGATTTAATAACATTTTACTTTTTTCTGTGTATTCCATGACTTAAGATATGATATTTAACCTCGATGATATTAATATTTAACAATCCAGCAAAGTCAAAATTAAAAGTCATTTTAGAGATATGCTTTCACTTTCACAATCTTAGCTCTATTTCAGACAGCATTGAGGACTGGGTGGTAGTAGTGTGTATGTAACTTAGTCTCCATACATGTCTACATACCAGCTGGCTATTACATGTATGGCTGTAATGTTGACTTTCAGATTTTTAAAAACTTTTTCTATTGCAGACTAATAGGGATATAAATGTGCACACATGATAAATATATAGCTCCATACATTTTAACAAATGAAAGAAACCCAAGATTCAATACCCAGACCAAGAAACAGAACCTTATGTATGTTCCTCATGCTCTTCTTTAGCTGTTATCCCTGCCCTTGCCCAAGGGTAATTAGAATCCCAAACTCCAACAACATAGGTTAGATTGGATTTAATTTGTATTTATGTAAGTAAAGTCATACAATGTGTGCTTTTCTGTGTCTGGCTCAACTTTGAGACTTTTACTTTGCTTTTTTATTTGTCTTAGAACTATATAGCTAGTGCGAAGGTAGAACATTTTGAAATTAAAATTCATTCATTGGCCAAATACAAATCGACAAGATGCAACAAGCTTATAGAGTAAAGCCTTACTTACATGGGCATCAAGGGAGAAATTCTACATAATTGTAGATAACTTAGGTTTAATCTTTAAAAACTTGTGACTGATTTTCTTAATTTATGCCAAATTTTCAATAAATATGTTAGACATATTATAGTCATCATAAATATAGAAGATTCAATAGGAATTTTATTCCACTATATCACTATTTATAATCAATATCCTTGTGTTCAGCTTCAGTAGATAGGACCCATTAAATATATACTAACTATATAAGCTGAAGCAGTAAATGAATACTACTTATAGTTTCTTTCTGAAATGGCTAGTAGGTGAAATAATCATCTAGATAAAATCATTCACATTTTCTTTAGTGTCAGGTTTCCCAAACTTTCTTAATCCAGGCATTTTTCACATACTTAGAGATCAGATTAGACATCCTCTCTGACTTTAATAGGTTCTTGATCTACTCAAAGTCAATTTATATTCTGAGACACCAAAGTTTGCGATGAAATAATAAATCTTCTTGACTTAGCATTTATGTTAAAGATGGATTAACTCAAAAGAAATGTTTCTGAGTTGATCAAAAAAAAATTGTTAAGAAATTTAGCTTTTATAAGCCTGGCATAATTCTGACTCCTATTTTCCTCTTTATGACTAGAAATCTTTGATCACCTTTGAAGAAGGATAATTCCTTTGACACTGACAAATTGGCTTTGCCAGGTTATTTGTCTTCTAGACTATTGCTGAGCTTCTTAAATAAAAAATCTCTATAAATGAGGACAATGCTGTTGTGGGGGTCAAAAACTTATGTACTCAATTGTGATGTATATAGACTTTTAGAAACTAAACATTTAAAATATGTATTTAAGAAAAACATTTATGCCCTTATATCTAGGCTATATTCTTGATAGTTTATCTATAAACATGATGCCATTCTGCACTGCATATCAATTTTATTATGTGAGGGACAGGGGAAGAAAAAATTACTAGTATAAATTGATTTATAATATAAGGGCAGTAAATAGTATTAAAGGTACTAATTATGATTGAGATTTTTTTTTTTTTTTTTTTTTTTGAAATTTGTTTAGTATTTTTTTTTTTTTTTTTTATTTTTTTTTTTTTTTGTTGGGTATGGGGCGGGCACTGAGGCGGGGGGAGGGGGGGTTTGCCGGGTGGGGCCC